>PVKS010019896.1:0-37687 GCA_004027875.1 Aplodontia rufa | reverse complement strand
GTCCTTAACATCCTTTGTAAGGTTAATGCCCAAGTATTTCATTTTTTTGGAAGTGATGGTGAATGGGAGAGATTTCCTGATTTCTTCTTCTGCGGATTTGTTGCTGGAGTAAAGAAATGCTAGTGATTTGCTGGAGTTGATCTTGTAGCCAGCTACTTTGCTAAAATCACCTATAAGCTCTAGGAGTTTTCTGGCCAATGTTATTGGGTCTTCTAGGTATAAAATTATGTTGTTTGCAAATAGAGATAACTTAACTTCCTCTTTTCCTATATGAATACCTTTGATTTCCTTGTCTTGCCTGATAGCTCTGGCAAGGGTTTCAAGGACTATCTTGAACATATGAGAAAATGCTCTACATCATTAGCTATAAGGGAAATGCAAATCAAAACTTCAATGAGATACCACCTCACACCTGTTAGAGTGGCAAAAATAAAGAATACAAACAACGACAGATGCTGGAGGGGCTGTGGGAAAAGAGGAACACTGTTACACTGCTGGTGGGACTGCAAACTGGTTCAGCCACTATGGAAAGCAGTGTGGAGAATCCTCAAAAAATTAAGGATGGAACCACCTTACGACCCAGCTATCCCACTCCTGGGTATTTTCCCAAAAGAGTTAGAATCAGCATATTATGGTGATTTGGCTTCCTCAATGTTTATAGCAGCTCAATTTACTATAGCTAGATTATGGAAGCAACCCAGATGCCCCTCACTCGACAAGCGGATACAAAAACTTTGGTACATATGTACAATGGAATACTACTCAGCCATTAGAGAAGAAGATATTATGGCTTTTGAGATCAAATGGATGGTTATGGAAAGAATTATGCTAAGTGAAGTATCCCAATCTCAAAGACTCAAGGGCTGAATGGTTTCTCTCATCTGTGGATGCTAGAATATATGGGGAAGCAGTAGGGTAGATGGCTAACCTAACAATACTTCAAATTGAATGACTCTCAGAGTAATAGGGCGATGGCTCCCTAGGATACTTGGAGGTGTAGGGAGGGGGATGGCGAGGGGTAGGGTGTATGAAGAACTCATAGGAGACTGGAGAGTGGGAATAGGGGGGAACCATCCCAGAAGCCGATGTCATTCCTCCACAAGATACCCATTTAACGCATGAGTTCTTCTGGGGGAAACTGCAACAGGTGAAACCCAACGTGGTCATCCATGTTTTGGCATTACCCCTGGATAACAAAGTATATATACATTGGTTACTGTTGGTTTGATAATGTTTCCCCCTCAATTGTATCTCTATATACCTCTAATAAAAAATTAAAAAAAAGGAAAGACTTTTGGCACATAGTCCAACATGGATGAACCCATACAAATATTGTATGATCTAGTTAAGATACCTAGAAGAGTCAAACACGGAAAGAGTGGAATGATAGTTTATAGGGACTGAGGGGAGAATGGAGAGTTATTGTTTAATATCTAGAGTCTCAATTTGGGGAAATGAAAAGTTCTAGAGATGGAAGGTTGTGATTGTTGCACAAATGTAAATACACTCAATGCCACTGAACTGTCCACATAGAAACTGCTAAAATGATAAATTTTGTGATATTATATGCATTTTACCACAATAAAAATACCAAAAAACTATTACAGAGTTATAGTAGGTAGAGTAATGGCTCAAGATTGGTACTTAGTTCAACATAATCACATAGCCAAGAAAGAGACTCTATTACATTAATGAATGATAAACTGAGAAAATACTCATAGACAAAAGGTTAACATTATTTTATAAATAATTCATGTAAAAATAGACAATTTAAAGAAGGGGAAAGATGAGGGTTAATACTAATATTCAACCAATACAGAAATCTAAAATTTGCAATTTTTTTTTTTAAAGTGAGAGAGACAGTGAGAGGGAGAGAGGGAAAGAGAGAATCAATTTTATTTAGTTTTTTCTTTTGGCTTTCATTGCTCTGGCACTTTGTTGTGTATGTGGTGCTGGGGTTCAAACCTGCATCCCTGTGCATGCAAGGCAAACGCTGAAACCCTGAGCCACCACTCCTGCCCCTAAAATTTGCAATTTTTTGAACTATCTTTGAATAAAGTTATTATTAATGTTAATTAATTTAAATATTAAGTGGCATTAAAGATTCAGGGAGGTGGTGCCTTCATTCACAGCTGGTCGAGGAACAAATCTGAACAGTTTTTCTGGGAAGCTGTAGCAGGACTTTGTGACAAAAACTGAGTTTAAAAGTTTAAACTAGTTTAAGCAAGGAAAGGCTTTTTTTTTTTTTTGCTTATGCAACTGAGAAATTCAAGGTCTGAGTGGCTTTATGCAAAGTTGGATTGAGTTGTGTTTCAGTCAGCTGTGACTAAATACCTTACAGGAACAATTTTAGGAGGAAAAGGTCTATTTAGGGGCTCATGGTTTCAGAGGTCCCAGTCTCTAAAAGGCCAGCTCCATTCCTCTCGACTGGAGGTGAAGAAAAACACCACGGTTCCAGTAAGCAGAGAGTTCAAGTTGTCACACTGGGAAGCAGAGCAGAGAGATTTGAAAAACTTGGATTTGAATGGGTGGTTAAAACTGGGGCTAAGGAAATGGCTGTTGTTAAAGACATCACCATCATTAAAGAAGGGTTAAAGACTTTGTCCAGAGGCAAAAAGAAAGATGTCTTGAGAGCATCTCAGGAATTGGCGAGATCACACTTGTCTCAGGCTCTAGGAAGTGTAAATTCCTTTGAGAAGAGAACCTTGGGAACCTTTCTTGCACAAAGGAGCCTAGGAAGTTTTTCCAATGTGCTCAGCCATCCAAGTCCCTGGAGACTTGGCTACTGCTCTCTCTTTCTCTCTCTCTCTCTTTCTTAAAAAATAAACAAACAAACATGAAGCAAATGCAAAGGGTCTCTGAGTAAATGAACCCCTATTGCAGATATCACCCGACCATGTATGCATTGGGGATTTAGGCTATCAGTCCCAATTGGGTTGTTAATTGTTGGAGGTTGGGGCCTGGATGGGATTTCAGAAATATAATGACTGGGGATTGAACTCAAGGGTGTTATACTACTGAGCTACATCCCAGCCTTTTAAAAGTTTTTTCTTTTTTTAATTTTGAGACAGGGTCTTGATAAATTGCTGAGGCTGGCCTTGAACTTGCAATCCTTCTACTGATGTGGGGTTTTTGAGATGAGGCTGGATTCTCTGCTCCCACTGGCAAATCTGGTTCAGCTACAGATTCCAGCATCCAAAATAGCCTGCTTCTAGTGTTTGCAGCTATTCCCACATAAAGCTGGGAGTTTGGGCTGGCTGCAGGTTTCTGAGGTTGAAATAGTGTTAGCAGCATTTCAGCTAAAAGCTGGGTGTTGCAGCTCTTGGTATGGTAGAAATTCACTCTGGGAATTCAGTGCCAATCTTCTGGGTTCTTGTCTCATGAATTCGAAGACTAAAATCCACCAACAACCACGGAAGGAGAAAAGAAGTAGGATTTATTTAAGGAAGGAAAGCAGAGATTCCGCAAGGCGGAGGGGTATCTGGAAGCAGGACACCGTCTAATGGAGGTTATATTGATTTGGGGTATGAGCATAACTAACATTCATGCAAAGCAGGCATTGAGAAATGCATCTACATCATTGGTTGAAACCTACGCAAAACAGGCATTGAAACTAAGCACCAAAGTCATTGGTTAAAATCTATGCAAAACAGGTAGCAATTCTTTCCAAGTTCCCATCTGTATCCACCCCCACTTCTTAGTTTTCCCCCCTCTGGGACAAGGGAGTTGCTTCCACAGGTGAGCCTCATGGTCATTTGCTTATGAAGGCCCTGAGTATGCCCTGTCAATTGCTCCCTACCACTGAGCTCTTAGATGGAGCGCTTTGTCCTGACTACCTTGCCATTTCACTATCTCTCCTAATCTGTCTTACTACCTCAGCTTCCTGAGCTGCTGGAATTACAGGCATGCACCTCTGTGCCTAGATAAGTTGACTTATTTAAATGCATGAACTAGTAAAAGTTTTCTTCATTTGATTCCATTTCCAGTTGGCACTGGAATAACTCATCCAGAAATATTTAGAAATCAAACGAGGGCTGGAGCGGTGGCTCAGTGGTTACAGTGCTTGCCGGCATGTGCAAGTACACGGGTTCAAACCCCAGCACCCATGTACACAACTAAGTGTCAGAGCAACAAAAGTCATGTGAAAAACTCAGTAAAAATTGATTCTCTCTGTCTCTCTCACTGTCCTTCTCTCTTTAAAAAAAAAAAAGAAATCAAATGAAGGTTGGAATGATAAAAATCAGGACTGGTAGGAGTGGGATGTTGAAGGAATAGAATTTGGATTGGTGAAGAGATTGTCATGGGTGGGGAATAAGCCCTCCTTTTAAGTCTCAGGATTTTGTGATTTCATATTGAGAGAGAACTGGTATTTGATAACATCTAAGGTGTCAGCTATAGAGCAGAAGATGATGGAGAACAGGTGTAATTTTGCTTAGTTTGGCAAAGTCTTGGGATAAACTTTACATGACATGGGAGATGGTTTCTGCCGCATCAATTCAAAGTTCCTGTGCTACAGTTAAGCATGCCCTTGTGGTGCCACCGGGAAATGAACAGTGTTTGAATTTAGAGCTTTAAAGCTTTTGTTTTTGTTCAGCCATTTGCCAGCATTATGAACTTTAGAAAATCTCCTAATCACTCTGAATCTATAAAATGGAAAGAGAGAGAGGAGAAAAGGATGAGATTGCCAATGATTATAATGATGAAGGTAATGTAGCTGCTGCTAGTCTATTCTGGGCTGGGGTGGGGGTGGGGGAGGTAGCCACAGTGGGGTGAGCAGTAATCTGTGGATCTTTCCTGGGGCAAAAGAAAAAGAGTGTTATGAAAAGTGCTTTACCTCGGCCATGCAATGGCTTCGAATGCTTCTTTTTGCTACCCAGGAGGTCTCAGATGCTGTTGGAATGGGGGGCTGTGGGTGAGGTGGGGAGTGGCTAACCTCCCTCTTTTTGCTGAGTTAGTACTAGCATCTCAAACCTAAATGGATTTCATTCTCCAAGTTCATGATGATAGTATATACAGAACATCAACGGTGCAGTGGGGTGGGTAGGGCATGTGAGTTGATGAAGCCTTAGTTTGGCGAAATCAGCATTGTATTGCATTTATGAGAAGGGCTCCCCCAACCAGACATGGGGGGTGTTCCCCTGTGGGCACTTTCTTGGTTCATAGAGCATTCAGCCTGGACCTGTTTCTCTCTCCCTTGCCTCCAGGAGTCTCCATCTCTCTTTTCCCCTCTCTCTCAAACATGCTCAGTTCTTTACCATAAAGTGAGAGGCCCAACTAGTCTTTCCCCAGCCTTTCTTTTGCTGGGGAGAGAACAATACCAGCTTGCAGACCTGGGGATCAAAGGGGAAGGAAGATGATAGGTGATCTTGACTTCCAGGACAGCTTCTTACCTTTTTCGTTTTCTCTTTCTGCCTTTCTTTCTTTCTTTCTTTAAAAGAAAGAGGTGACAATGAAAGAAAGAGAGAGAGAGAGAGAGAAGCAATTTTTATTTTATTGTGTCACTTTCATTCCTTGGACACTTCGTTGTGTACGTGGGTGCTGAGGTTTGAACCTGTGTACTCACGCATGCCAGGCAAGCACCATAACCATTGAGCCACTGCTCCAGCCCCTCTGCCTTTCTTTTATATCACTTAAACAAAACTCAGATTTCATGCTGTGAGGACTGAGTTTCTCATTGGAGCTACTTGAAGAATCATTATATCACCTGCTAGCATAGATCTCAGTCATTATGCAAAAAAAAAAGTAGTGTTCTTGTTGACCTAGAGTTGCTTGGCTGAGCTGCATTTATTTACTTTCCCTTAGGAAGTCCATGATACACTCTCCTGGTTTCTCTGTCTCTCTCCTTCATTGGTTGCAGTTGGCAAGGAGATGTTCAGTCCTGCAGTAACGGTAGTGGCAGTAATGCTGCTGCATCACAGAGATGTCAGCCTCTAAAGTCTAGGGGAAGCTGGACATGTCTGAGTGGTTCTGTTGAATTAGCAGAGTAGGCCCACGTAGGACTTGTGGTGAGATGATGGATTCTTTGGGGAAGAATTCTTCAGGAAGACAGGAGGAGCCACGTACAAGAAGCTTAGCCTAATAACCAATCTTAAATCTAAAGGGGGTGATGGTGATATGTGCACGTGAGCAAAGGTCTCCTCTGCCAAGAGACCCTCTCAGATACCTTGTCTAAACAGATACCCACCCCACCCCACCCCACATCTCTTCTATTCCTGCTCCCTTTAAAGTTTTTTTCTTTGATGCTTATTCATTGCTTGGTTTGCTTTTTTTGTTTTTAAAGAGAGAAGGACGGGGGGTGGGGTGGGGGAGAGAGAGAGAGAGAGAGAGGGAGAGAATCAATTTTTATTGAGTTTTTCACATGACTTTCATTGCTCCGACACTTAGTTGTGTACGTGGGTGCTGGGGTTTGAACTCGTGTACTTGTGCATGCAGGGCAAGCGCCCCAACTACTGAGCAACCATTCCAGCCCCGCTTGGTTTGCTTTTTGATCATCTTTTTCTTATTGACTAGAAAGGAAGTTCCTTCTCTATTTCTGTGGTAGCATCCAGGCCTGGGCGAGG
Source organism: Aplodontia rufa (assembly GCA_004027875.1). Lineage (NCBI taxonomy): Eukaryota > Metazoa > Chordata > Mammalia > Rodentia > Aplodontiidae > Aplodontia > Aplodontia rufa. The sequence goes on along the minus strand of PVKS010019896.1, from coordinate 31,127 downwards.
GCCCTCTCGGAATAGGTGTGCTGTGGGAGAATGAATACTGGGCAGGCAAGTAGCTGCCTTGGGCTTTTCTCAAACTCAGCCTCATGGCCTTATGTGTGTCTCCTAGGAAGAAGGACGTTTATAAGGAGGAGAGAAGTTTATAAGTCATGAAAGCTACCTTCAAAAAATTAGGCCAAACCCTGGGACCCAAGGAGCACCATAACAGATCCTGGCTAACTCCAAGGCAGGTTGTCGCCTGCAGCCATCTCTGGCCAGGAGGCACTTAGGTCATGTTTAGGAGCTCAGGGGCCCTCTTCTCACTCCAGATGTTGACCATCAGTTATAGAGAATGATGTAGTCTCCCTGTTGTCCTCTGGGGGATCTCAGAGGACAAAAGGATTACAAAGGCACCCAGGAGACGCTGTAAGCAGGCAGGGGGAAGACAACTGACTTTGATGTCAGGTGGGTGATGATTTGAATGCCAGTTCTCTCATTTGATAGTTTTGTAATGTGCTGAAGGTATTTAGCTTTCTAAGCCTAAATTTTATCTGTGTGTCAAACGGGGCTAACGGCAGCGGTGGTAAGCTTCAGGTAATCCCTGCAGCTGTGGCTGTGTCCACGCTCTTGTTCCCCCTGCTCTAACAGGGCTTGGCTACCAGTCAACAACTCAGGGTAGCCAACAACTGAGAGGAGCAGCTCTGTCTTCCAAGGGCCCCTTGGTTACCCTATTATCATTCCCTTTCTTCTTCACATGTCCCCTTCAGGGTTATTCCATTTTATTTCATGTTAGAACAGGGGTGGAATTTCAGTCACCTCTTTATCTTTAGCATATAGTATGGAGAGACACTGTGACCCATTGAACTTAATTGAGTCAGTGGTTCTTGGCCCTGCCAAGCTCACTTTGAGGGTTGGGTCACCATCCTGTTGCCCGGCACATGGGCTACTTCCAGCTTTCCCAGCCTTCTAGGTCTGACCTTGTATATCATCTAAATAAACTGAAAGGTCCAGATGTCCTGATTGCTTCCTCCCTCAACCCTTTGGTAGTATTATTAGACACTTTGTTCTCCTTCTGACATAGTTTATATAAGAAAATGCATCTGAAATCTGAAAACATTTAAAAGTAGTCCCTCACCTTCTTTATGCATGTACTACATAGATTCCTTTGTAGAAGTTTCACAAGTTGATGGTCTACAGAGAAGAATTAAGTCTGGTCTTGTTTCCCAATTTGTAAACACTGGCTCTGGTGTTTAGTGTTTTGGGGATTTATACCTTAACTGTTTCAACATTTCCATGTGTTTATGACTGCAGATTGTTTTCCTACTTTGAATCAATAGCAGTTAATTTCATGGAGGGGTATTCTGGCAGAGTGGGGACAGGCCAGGTGTGGATTCAGATATAAGTTGTAAGATTGCTTAGTAGGATGCTATGCTAGAGTGGAGTTGGGGGAAGTCGGCCTCACACACTGGTTTCCAACCAGTAGTCTTGGCTCATGGCTAAGTGAAATAAAAATGATTTTCTATCTCAAGGAAAAATAGATGAATGAATGGAATGTTTTCTCAATTTCAAATTTTTTTGTATTTGAATACATTGCTTTCTTTGTAGTGGGGGTTAGCTGATGAGTAAAATGTGCAGTAAGTAAAATAATAAACACATATCTGAGAAGTGATTTCTTAAATTTTTAGTGTTTTGAGGAATTATTTTTTAAATTTTTTATTAAGGAGTTGAATTATTGTATAATCATAAATGCATATAATAACAATATGATATGATATTGTTCTTAAACCTGGATTACCCCCACATTGCCCACTTGAGGAATAATGAGAAATATACATCCTATATCTATATTTTGTTGTTGGTAGAAGTATTATTTGTATGATGGGATTCACTATATAAGGAATTACATATTCAACAATACACAATATGAATTACATATATTAATATATTTAGCATATTTATTTTAAACATGCATATTTATAAATATTTATGTATTTTGCTATTACATCATTAAAGTTCTCCACCAGGAATAAATTTGAGAGTCATTGCTCTCATAGTTGAGTTTTCAGTATAAAAAATTGACTGAAACAATAAGCAGATGGCTTACTGTATGGTGGACATGGAGCTAGGTCTGGTGTGTGTTGTGGTGTGACTGAGAAGTCCCTTAATGGCCTAACTGTACTGACTATGTTTTCCTCAAGGCAGGAGAGAGTTAACCTACATTTCATGCTGTCTATCTCAATGGGTGAAATACCAAGCAGCTCAAAGCAATCAATTGCCACAAATATATTTAAAGACACGCACAGACACTTTCAGGGGTGGGATTTGGGAGGACAGTGGTGAACTTACCTGCCCTTGTCTCCCTGTCGCCTCTGCAGCCTGGTTCATTGCCCAGCACTCACACTTTAAGTCTAGAGACTCAGATTCAGTGAAGAGCTTACTCTCAGTGATGGGACCTTGGGAGAATGCCTGGTTTTAGCTTCAGGTATACTTTAGTTGGATTGGAAATGTCTGAAGGTCCATGTGTTAAAGGCGTGGTCTCCAGCCTGTGGTGCTACTGGGGGATGGTGTAACCTTTAAGATGTGGGGCCTAGTGGAAGGAAGTGAGGTCACTGGGGGCTTGCCCTTGAAGGGGATATTGGGACCTGGACCATTACTGCCTCTCTCTTTGCTTCCCGAATGCCATGAATTAAACAGTTTCCTTCATACTTCACCCTGATGTACAGCTTGACCATGGGCCCAAAAGCAAGAAACCAACTGACCCCAAAAGCAAGAAACCAACTGACCCCAAAAGCAAGAAACCAACTGACCATGGACTGAAACCTCGAAAGATTTTCTCTTTATAAGTTTATTCACCTCAGGTATTTGTTACAGTGTCAGAAAGCTGGACTAATCAAGCGCCTTCATCTGCATGCCAAGCAACAGATCTCATATGTCTCTTCCATCTCTTAGGGTATATAGAATGACTTTTACTGTCTAGAAGGCTTCAGAATAGTTATAAGAAGTTAGATGTGGGGTTTTGGTTGATATTGATAGTCATAGGGCCAAAGAACCAGGAATACCTAAATCCACTTATCATTCTTCCCCACTGTTTTCTGGCTAAGGGAGCTCGTTTAAGAACTGTAACTAAATGATACTAGAGCCCTGCTGTATTAGTAGTTGACCAATGAATATTGACCTCCAAAGTGTGGTTTTAGTAGAAGCTGAGGGGAGAGTCCAGCTAAGGCCTGAGGACTTACATATACTATTTGGATTTAAGAAGGCTGCCATCTTTGTGAAGCAAGCTCTGCCCTAACTTCATTGCGGATTAAGAGTAGGCCAAACGGAGAAAACTTGGTGAGGCTGATCTTCTCAGATGGGCCTAGCCCTGCATCAGGGAGAGCTTAGTTGCCTTGGGGATAGGACACAGGTTCAAGTTATCATTAAGGAAGGGCTCTGGGTGCTAGGACCTAGAGCAGAATACGCAAGTGAAGAAGCCAGGCAGGGGTACAGTTCTATGTGAACTCAACAGACTCCATGTTGTTTTGAGCTGGGGGTATGATTGACATCTCAGAACTGATTTCATCTAAGGTGCAGGTGTTGGGCTTTCATACTCCTGCACAGTCTGTTGATACTGGTTAGGGGCTGCATAGGGCAGGAGTGGCCCATTCTCTCTGGGGTACCCATGGTTCTAAGTACATCTGTGTGCAGTGTGTTCAGGCTAATCCTCTGAAGAAGTGGCTGGCAACCATTAGGAACAAAGCAGCACAGAGAAGTTAGAAGGTGGGGCACAGAACGGGTACAGGGCTCCCCCCAGGAATCTGGGTGAAGAGGATGCATGTGAGAGGAGGGGGTTTTTATTAGCTGGGTTTGCCGCACAGGACTAGCAGGTGTGAAGGATTCCCATACGTGCTGGCCTTTCAGCTCTGCTTTCACCCAGTTTCACGCCCTCCTGTTTTGGGTGAGTGAGGGAGGCAGAGAGTGGAAGCACAGGGAAGTAGGCTAGAGATGTACCTCTCTCCAATAGCCATTTCTACCTTCCTCAGAAAATAGTTGTTGGGGCCTAAAAACCATGAATCTAGCATGTTCTGAAAAGGATAAAATCTTAACGAAGGTAAGCTATTATTAATAAGTGATTTGCCTGGAAGAAATCATGCTGAGCAAAGGCAGCCAAACCCAGAGAGTCAAGGGTCAGATGTTTTCCCTTGGTTTTGGAGGCTAGAGCTAAATCCAGGCTTGGGTGAAAGGTCAAGCTCATGTACTAGACTCACCAAAGCTGAAGCAACACATAATCAAAGGGAACCAAAGATATGTAAAGGGAGAGGGGAAGGAGGAGAGGGAGGGATGATGGGGAGGGATCTAGGGAGACAATCAACAGCATGGCATGCTCTTTAACCCCACAGAGAAGTCAAATAATACTTAAGAGATCCTTTAATGTGTGGAAATTCATAATCTTATGGATATATACATATATATACAAATATATATTTATAGCTGTCGTAGGGGGGAAATATAGAAGAATCAAGAGACTGGGGTGGATGATGTAGGGTGACTCTGGATTAGAATCAAATGCATGTCATATTGTTACATTATATGCATCTATGATTGTATATATCAAGTCAACTCCTTAATAAAAAAATATAAGGGATTTGCCCAAGCTATATGACTTTGGCGGAGCAGAGGTCAGATACTGTGAGTGGAAGTTTAAGGATGTTTTCTTAGATTATGTGGTCTCCTTGTAGTTAGCATGGTTCTTTGCAAACTAGAATAGGGAAAATAAACTTTGCAGTGGTTATTTTATGACTTAATTCTATGGCTACCTCACTCCTTTGAAGACTAAGTAGCCTCTAAAAAGATTTAAGTTTCATGGCTGATGGTGTAATAGCTTTGGCAGAATATAAACAACTTTTTATTAAACGTGACACCATTGGGCTTGAGATCATTGCACATAAGAAGTGGCACTGTCCCAGGGAAAGGTGGTCAAGGCAGAAGATCTCTTTGGTTTATGGTTGGTAGCAAGGGCAGTGTCATTAGTGACACTAGATAGAACATTTGACACAGGAACCACATTTTCTGAGCCTCATAGGACCTCATATGGCTGGAAGATGTAGGACCACTGTATAGAACATTTGAAATTGGAACTAACTTAGGATGAACATCATACACAATCCCCTTAAATTAGTATTTATCCAACTTTTTAAAAAACTAAAATCCACAGCATGAAAAATATTTAGGAGATGGTAGGTAAGCCCGTAATCTACCCCAGATTGCCTGGGTCTGAAACCTGGCTGTGATGATCTTGGGTACATTACTTAAATTCTCTGTGCCTCAGCTCATTCATCTGTAAAACTGGGGTAAATAATCCCATCTCATGGGGTGATCTTGAATATTAATTGAGTAAATGCACGTAAATGCACTTGGCAGAGTCCCTGGTGCTTGTTCAGCATTATGAGTGTTTGCTAATAATATTTTTACATTTGATTCTATACACATTTACTTCCATACACATAATTGAAATAGAAATTTATTATGTATAATACATGCTAATATTTTCTATTCTTTCATTAAAAACATATAATTTGTCATTCTCCACTGCTTTAAAAAATTTTTTTTTGTCCTCTACTGGATTTTGAATTTCAAAAACAGTGTCAGCATCCTTTGAGCAACCATGCAGTGGAATAGGGAGCTGTGTGGAAGTGTTTATGGTATCATCTACCACCCCTTGGTAAATTAGCTATTTAAGACTTCTGGTATCAAAGAAGGAAAGAGGCTAAATCTCGAGGACTTGGTTTGGGACATTGGGTATTTGAAAGCTGCAAAATGCAGGGACTTAGTTATTGGAACATTGGGCTGGGGAATTCTGAGTGACTGGAAAGGAGAGTGAAAAAGTGAGACTTTCCAAGATTCGTGCTGTGTCCCTTGAACTCCAGCTCTCAGAAAGTACAATGAATGGTCTCACTCTCCAGCCCCTCTGTCTCCTGTCCTTTCCTGAGGAAACACATTGCTAGCTGGACTTCAGGAGTCGAAAGGGCAGATAGATGAAGACCTTGTTCCCATCCCCACCAGGTAAATGGTCTGAATGTAAATAAATGCCTTTGCGTTGGTTAGAATTGGGTCATTTGTCTCCCAATGGGAAAGAGCTTATGCCTTCATTGTGAAATGCCTCTCTTCTCCTGATTGTGAGTCTAGAGACAAGGTGAGGTCTGTGAATCTGTTTCACAAACAGTGTAAATCCATAATAAAATGAGGATCTTTAAAAGTGGTCTTCCTTCATTTGTTTGCCCTGATGCAATCCTAAAAACTTTGACTTGAGATATTAAATGGATGAGAGAGAAACCACATCACGCTCACTCAAATGTGTTAGACTGATTAAAAACGAATTTCCAGTGAGGCATGTCAGTAAAAATCATGATTAAAAATGGTGCTTTAAGTGATCAGGAATTGCTTTTATTTTATGTTTTGTGGCACAGTTTTTCCCAGAAGGTTATGGCAGCATATGGCAGAGATGGAAAATGGAGACATGAAGATAAGGTCATGTCCATGTGGGTAAGAGGCCATCACTATGGGCAGCCAAGCCAAATCTGCTGCCTATGCAAATGATGGCCTGAGGGCTGGCAGAAGAGCCATTAAGTCTTTGTTAAATCTCGACTCTTCGCCATCTGCTCTCAAGTAGTGCTGCCTAAATGGGCAATGTTGTAACATCTGGGATAAAATTTTCTTCAGCACCTTCTGATTTGAGATGGTCAAACAGGTTCAGTCTGATTAAATATTGGTTTAAAGCTTGCTCATCTCTCAAATCCCATCCCTCCTTTCATGCCCCCTCCTTTTTAAAAATTGCTTAATGTCTTCTGTTTATTTGTCAATGGAACAGGAGGGTGGTTGGGATGATGCTGGTCAGAACTGAGGGATTAATGTATAGTGTGTCTTCGTTTTTCTATCATGAATTTAGTGAGTCCCTAGTGCATTAATTTATTTATTGTAGACTTATTCAACAAATATTTGTTGAGCAGTTATGTATGTACCAGAGATTGTTATAGGGCTGTGGAATGATGTGAACAGAACTGAAGGAGCCCCAGTCCTCATGTGGGTACTCTTAAGTGGGAATAATGGACAATAATAAGCAAGTACAAGTATTTTTTGTTTTTATAAAACTTGGAAGAAATAGACAAAACCTTTGGTAAGAAAATTTTGGTGGGGTTGAGGTCATGGGTAGGGTAATGGCTGAGGCATTTTAGATGGGCTGGTCAGGAAGGCTGTAGGTCAGGTAGCTAAAAGTCAATTAATTGAAAGTCAATTTGCTGAAAGCTAATTTGTTGCACGGCTCAATCCATTCAAGGACTAATTCACCAAGCTTATTTATGTCACCTATACCATTTAGTTCTCACTTTGATTTTGATTTTCTGAGAGTATTTTGAGGACTTTCCAACATTTCCCCCCTAGTCAGGTTCAAGAGCCTGAGTGACAGAGTAGGAAAAATTGAGAGGTAGAGAGAGGGACCCCAGGGACAACGATAACAGAGAATTAGAAGCTGCTTTTGCCAAAAGCACTGAATTTTCATTTGGGCCCACAGATGCCCCTTGGTAACTAAAAGCAGGATAATCTTGGCCTCTCTGCCTGTGTTTTGTACCTGTCTTCAGATTCCTGCTCAGCTTTGCATATAGTCACACTAATCATTTAGGGAGTGTTCATCTGCAAGCTATTAAGATTTATCAGCCCTAAACTTACCTAACCTATCTTGTCTTCCTTCAAGACTGAGGACACCAAGATAAGATTAACTATTTCCAAGATTTGTGGGGACATTCAGCTGCCTGTTCTAGACCCCTGTAGTGGTGTCTAGAGGTCTCCAGTCATTGCCCTAAACCTACAGTCACCTTGGATTGCAGGAATAACAGAGTCTTGCAGACAGATCACCCCATGATGAAGTCACCACCCTAAATAGGAGCAATCACTACACGACAGGAACTGAGGTTGCCACCCATTAAGCAGGAGCAATCATCTCATGGGAACAAAATCATCCCCTTCAGGATCATAGACCTGATAAATATCCTGCATCAAGCAAAACATTGCCTTCTCTGATGACAAAGACTTCTCCAGAGCCACCTTGCATAACCAGAACCGAGATAATGATCAACCAAACCAACCTTTATCCAAGGCTGTTTAATTAGCATACCTCTCACCTGCCATCCTAATTCTTTATTGAATTCCTGTCAGTACCCTGAAGACAGGGCTGAGATGCTTGATCTTACTTTCTCTTCCCAATATAGCCATATGGATTAAAGTTCCCTTTGTGCTTTTCAATGTTACTTTCTCTGGTTTTTGGGGCAAGTGATTTGTTGGGACTCCTAAAGTCAGGCCTCTGGACTGGGACTGCAGTAACACTATGCTAAAAATACATTCATAGGGGTATCTTTTTTATTTTTTACTTTTTAAGAGAAGGAGAGAGAGAGAGAGAGAGAGGGAAAGAATCAATTTTCATTGAGTTTTTCATATGGCTTTCATTGTTGACATTTAGCGCACATGGGTGCTGGGGCTTGAACCTGTGTACTTGTGCATGCCAGGCAAGCGCTGCAACTGCCGAGCCACCACTCCAGCCCAAGGGCATGTTCCTTTTTTAAAAAGAGAAGGACAGTGAGAGAGAGAGACAGAGGGTGAGTCTTTATTGAGTTTTTTTTTTTTTCTTCACATGGCTTTCGTTGCTCTGATACTTAGTTGTGCATGTGGGTGCTGCAGTTAGAACCTGTGTACTTGCGCATGCTGGGCAAGCACTGTAACCACCTAGCCACTGCTCCAGCCCCCCAAGGGTATGTTCTTGAGTAGGAATAATTGTTAGAAATTTATTTTTCATTAAGTTATTACTATTCATAAGGATAATATATTCATATGAACTCTTAACGTTTAAGAATATATGCAAGAAGGCACTATTTATAAAGAATATATTCATGAAAAGAGTATTTTCATTGTATATATTCATAAAACAATCTATTCATGAGGAGAATATATTCATAAGAAGAGTGTGTTCAATTTTGCTCTGCTCCAGCTCTCTGCTCTTGCTACTGGAGAATGAGGAATGGAATCAAAGGTGGAGAGGGGGAAACTGAGGCACAGACCGACCAAAGATCTTAAGTTTCTAGTTGAAGTGATATAGAGCTGAGGAGAGACTGTATAAACATTTCTTAAAGGATTGTTATGAAAGCAAAATGAAACCAATTAAACTAGAACGTTAAAGGACATAATGACATTAAGCAAACTGGTCATTTGGGGAATGGGTCATTCAAGAAATTGATTATTTGAGCAATTTGTTATTTGAGGAATTAATAGATTGGCTTTATCATTAATTATCTAAACTGGGATGATTTTGAGCGTGAAAGGGTGCTATTAGTCATTTTGCTAGGATACATGGGAACTGTACTCTGCAAACTGAGATGTAAGGTCATCTGCTTTCTGGACTTCTGGTCCAAACTCCCCTCTGATGCCTGTGTTTGAGTAGCAATGGGTGTGTGCGAACCTGAGGAGCAGGCAGGATCTGCTTGCTTTTGCAATATGGCTGCTTAGCTGCATTTGCGATTGAATGAGTGGGTTGTTTCTCAGCGTGAATACCATCTTCTGTCTGAAAGATCTGAAGCTGTAGGGTATTGGGCTAAGTTTTAAGAAGAGCTGCGATTTCTTGGATGGCATCCATAACAGTTCCTTTATGTGGATGAATTCCAATTCTAGATCTCTAGGCCAACCTCCAAACTCAGATTTCCAAAGGCATGCTAGACATCTGCAGGCACCTCAAACCCAATGTGTCCCAAACTGAATGGCTAGAAAGAGAGCCTAGTGAGACAGAAGGCCTCTGGACAGGCTTCTGATCATTTTATGCTTAACAGCCTGAGAGACTTTCCTCTTCTTTCTTACTTAAACCTACTTGCCCTTTAGAGCCCAGCTCAAACTTCATCTTTCTGGAATGTCCTCTTTGATGATGTAGGTGTTTCTCCCTTATCTAAATCAATTATTATTTATCAATAATACCAATGCAGATTGGAAATAAATAAGGTCTGTGGCCAGTGCCATCCAGTTTGGAATTATACTGTTTTCTAAACATCTCTAAATATTTTTACACAGCACTTATCACGTTGCTAAGCAATAACAGAGGCTCTTTTTTTTTTTGCTAATTCATTTGATGAATATGTATTTTGCACAAGGTACTATTCTAAGTTCTAAGCTAAAGTAATTAACAAAACAGGTCTCAAATATGCAGGGGCTTACATTTTAGTGGTAAATATGGACTGAACAAATACAGACATATAATTACAGATATTGATAAATGCCATGAAGAAAAGTAAATAAGTACAGGTTATATCTTAGAGGTAATTACTAATAGCATCTCTTTTTACTTACAAAAGTGTCTGAGTTTGGAAATTATTTCATAAGAGATCAGAGAGACTTAAGAATGCAGTTTCACTAGTATAGCCAGGAGGGCCTCTGTTGCACAAAAAGGGAGTCATAGCAGGAACAGTGTGTGCAAAGGTCCTGGGGTGGGAGTCATTCTCTAAATGACGATGTCTGCCTGCCTGCAAAGTCCAGAATCTGGCGTGGTCAGAGCAGGGTGTGTATGCAGGACATAATGGTAGGATAGCAGGAGATGAGGTGGAAGAGACACCTAAGGGTCAGATCACACAAGACATTGCAGCTATTAGGAGGACTGGAACTCAGGATTGAAGTAATTTAACTTATGTTTTAAAAGGATCACTCTGGCTGTTGTGCAGAGAAATGCTATTGGGATAAAAAGGGGACCAGCAGGGCGCCCAACAAGAAGCTTATTGCAGGGGTGCACAGGAGGGATGAGGGCTTAGTAAAGACCTGTATCTTTTTGTGGACTGTGGATACTTAGTGAAATCTTCAAAGAAAAACAAAAGGAAGGAATTGACATGGTAAAGTCACTTTACATCCCTGAAACTTATAAAATTGGGAAGGCACCAACTGTTCAGCCTCTCTCCAGAGTCCTTCTGAAGATGCCGTTTGCAAGGGTATTGCTGTTGCCTGTGGCTGGTCCGTGTGCGCGTTCATTGCGTTGGTTACTGGCTATGCTGGGTTTTCTCTCCCCTGCTGGACAGCATCCCAGTTTTACTCTAGACTTGAGAGCGCCTTTCCCCCAGTGAAGGCATGCAACCAATGATCTGGGACTTGATCACTCCCTGAGTTTTGCAGGATCATGACTGAACATGGTTGGGGTTCATCTGTGTCAGCAGGGGCCCCAGCTGTCTGCCCTGCTTCAAGCTCTTTCGGAGGCCTGCTTTTCCAGCATTCTTTGATTCTGCATGCTATCCCACGTCCTCCCAATCAAGTCCTGTTTACAAAGATGCCAGAGTTGTGTTCTGTTGCTTGCAGCCAGGCTACTCTGAAAGCGACACTTTGGAGAATGACAGAGATCGGGATTTAGAGGAAGACTGGGACAGCCATGGCATTAGTGCCTGCTGATTGATGTTTGTAGGCCTCAGGTTCCAGTGTAGATTTTCTGGAATGTGGAACACTTGGGAGTAGAAAGGCAAGTTCTGTGAGAGGGGGTAATTCTCATACCCTGTACGGGGACTGAATGCATTTTTTGGTTCTTAATTGATATATAATAATTGTACATATTTGTGGGGTACAGTGTGATGTTTTGATATATCTGTACTCTCAGTGGGAAAGAGTCACTGTAATAACAAGGCCAAGTGTCTTAGCCTAATTAAGGAGTAACAGTCACTAAAATAGAATCATTAAATATTACTGAGTGAGTAGATCAATGTCTAGATTGTTGAGTGAATGGAAGTGATCTGGAACTCTGAATTCCAGTCCCAGCTCTGCCATTAACTGGTGAGTGAGCCAGAGCAAATCTCTTGGTGTCAGTTTCCCTACCTGTAAAAGGGGTTTAATGGCATCTGCCTTAGATTTCAGAGGAGACTGATGTGACTGTGTATGAACAAATGTAAAGGTGAAAGATAAGGCTGTGGGAATGTGAAAAGGGTGACTCGTGAAGATTTGGGGAAGGGATAGATTTATATCAAAGAAACAAATTTTGTACCCAAAATGGATGCAGTGCAAAGATGATCTAGGCTGACTTGGAGTCATCAAAGAGTCATGTTCCATGCATGCAGCTTCAGAACGAAGAACGGTTACAGAAAGATCAAAAGGCACATAAGAAATCACAGCAATGAGAGGCTCCAGCCGTCTGCTTCAAAATCACTGCTGACTGTAAAGACTGGCCTTGATCCTGCAGCTTTGGAGATCTGGCCTAGCAGATCATCAAAGGTCTTTCCTGTCCGTGATAACCCGAAGAACTGCTTTAACCAAGAGGTCTGTCTGTGGCCTCCCCTACTGTCCTTCCCTATATTTTTGTTTCTATAACTATATGTGAGACCAGGTAGTTTATACAGAGTAGAGGTTTACAGAGCTCACAGTTCTGGAGGCTGGGCCATCCAGGAGCACAGCGCTGGCTCAGCATTGGTGAGGGCCTTCCTGCTGCTATCCTCACGTGGGACCGCATAAGCATGCCAGTGAGAGCTCACTTTGATACCAAAGCCACTTCTGCCATACCCTGGTGATCCATGAAGAAATTAATCCAAGCACCTCTCCAAAGTCTTACCTCCCAATTGTCATTTAAGACTTTGGGGATTAAGCTTCTAACACCTGAAATTTGGGGGACATATTAAAACTGTGGCAACCAGACCTTCAACAGTAGCATACTCTTTATCCCCCGAGAATCCAAATAATACTTATGTAATCATTTAATTCTGGATAATTCACAGTCTAAATATTTATATCACTTGTAGGGGTGAAATATAGAAAAATAAAAAAACTGGGGTATGAGTGATGTGGGGGTAATTCTGGTTAGAGACCATATGTATATCATATTGTTACTTTGTATGCATTTATGATTATACAATAACTCAACTCCTTAATAAAAAGAGTGACACCCACATATGTGTACATACAGATACTTGGTATTCTGAGCTTTGACTCCTTTTTGGTTATAATCTGCCTCAGTTTGTTTTGTAACACAAAGGATCTGATGAGAGTGATGTGGAGCTTTATAAAATACAAAACAAATGAATGTCAGGTGACCATTAGAAGAGATAGTGGTGGGGCTGGAGCAGTGGGTCAGTGGTTATGGCGCTTGCCTGGCATGGGTGAGGATGCAGGTTTGAACCCCAGCACTGCATTTACAGTGAAGTGTAGGAGCAACAAAAACCATATGAAAAACAAAAATTGATTCCCTCTCTGTGTCACTGTCCCTCTCTATCTCTTAAGAAAAAAAAAAAAGAAGGGACTAGTGGTGTTCTGGTAAATGTTTTAAAACTGGGTCTCTGAAAAAAAAAACCCTCACAGCATTTTTCAATTTCTGTGGTATGAATATTTCTACCATGACAGGTTTCAAGTTACCAGTGATTCAATAATCTGTTGGCGTAAATTCCTGACAATTTAACAGTCGGCTCTTGTGAGGATATGGCTCAATCGTGAAGGAGAGGGGAGCGTTCCTTATACACCTGATTTTGATGGATAGCTGTTGTTTGCCTATTCAGTTTCCTTTCTCCCTTTCTCCGAAATTTCCTGTTCATGTGGCTTGCATTTGACTGACCCCACTTCTATGATGTAAAAATGGGTTTGTGATCGAGGGCTGGCACATCTGGGTATTATATTCTCTGACCATAGAGGTTGGTGAGGCAGGACATGTAACTGAGATTAATTCAGTGGCATCCTGAGATTTGCTTGGCCAAAATGCATCAGGGCTGGAGCTGCTGGTGACCATGTGGGGAGATCCGGACTTACAATGAAGTGAACCCATGGGAAACCAGCAATTTGGAGACAGAATGATTCCTGATGATGTCTTTTAAATACCTGTATCAAGCCATGCCTGAATCTGGCCTTCTGAGAAATACTTTTTGCAGCTATATTTAAAATAAGGCTGAAAAAATATGAAGTCAACAATAGGGAATTGGTGATAACTTGAGTTGTATCCGTTCACTGGAATACAATATAACTATTAAGGAGGCCATTGTAAAACTATAATTAAGGACCTATAGAAGTGATCACAATATAATAATGAAATACAGGCAGAACCTATTTTTATTATATTAGTTTGTATAATTAATGCAAATAAGAGTCCAGAAGAACAAATATAAAAACGTTTACAGTGATTTTCTGTAAATGGCATGATTCTTTTTTTTCTGTTTACTGATATTTTTTAATTTTACTATTACAAACAGGTAATATTCAAGAAACAAAGATAAAGAGAACATTTACATGGCATAGAATCATTACAAATATGAAAACAAACCAAAAGGGAATGATGGGAGAAGTCCATTTACTTGAAATTATCCCAGTTCTGCTGCCTTGGTCTTCCTCCAGTGAGAAACTTAGCTTTTGTGGCTGATGCATTTTTCAGGAGCCCAGGGGATTACCTGACCACATCCCCGGGTGTGTGAGAATACTAATGTGTGCGTGTGTCCGGGTGGGTGGAAGGGCCTGTCCTAGACTGGGTCACTGCTAGGTCTGGTGCTGCCACAACTGATCCAACAGGGAGGAGGAGCGGAGCTGAGCGCAGCCAGCTGGGGCTGCCCCGTTTTCTCCAAGGAGCAGCTACAAGGACACCTGCCCCTTGGCAGTGAGGCTGAGCGGCTCTTTTTTTTTTTTAAACAGCAGGACAGTGTGTGTGTGTGTGTGTGTGTGTGTGTGAGAGAGAGAGAGAGAGAGAGAGAGAGAAGTGTGGGATAAGGAGAGAGAGAATGGGGAGGGAGAGAATCGACTTTATTTTTTCATCTGGCCTTTGTTTCTCCAACACTTAGTTGGTATGTGGTGCTGGGTTTGAACCTGCGTACTCACGCTTGCCAGGCAAGCGCTCCAACCACTGAGCCACTGCTCCAGCCCCTGAGTGGCTCTCTTATGAAAGAAAACTGGGCTTCCTGTTGGAGGGCATATCAGATTACTCTCCCTTACTCCCTTTCTCTGATTTAAGCAGTTTTCTGGTGCTTTCTTTAGCTTGAAGGAGAAGATTCTACAGAACTCATTTTAAAGAAGGGGAAAATGAGTACTTGAGGAGTGAAGAGATGTGCCCAAGGATGCATGGGAATCGGGAGCCAGGACATGGATCCTGATGTGCTTCCGAGAGTTGCAGGATTTTCTAGCATACATGCCAGCCCTCTGTAGAACATCCTCCAGGATGTTTCGTGTGCTCGACATGGTGGGGATGTTTTCCTGCCCTGAAACAGCTGGATTTCCAGGGAGGGAGGAGGGAGCTCAGGAGAGAGCCGAAAGCAAGCCCAATTGCTGGGAGCACATCAGGGTGGACCACAGAGCTGGAGCAAGGGTCCTAAAATTCCCTTCCTGCCTGGAAGCCTCCCCTCCACTTTCCCATCGATGCCTTGCCTGACAGTCAGAGCCTCTCAACTTTTTATCTTGAGGCCCTCAGGACTGATCTCATGATGCACTTGATTGTAGTTTGCAGTAGTCACAAGAAGCTCAGAACCCAGAAAATGGTCTGATTCCACTTCTGTGAGGTCCTCAGAGCATTCAGATTCGCAGAGATAGGAGGTTAAATGGTGGTCACGAGGGGCTGGAGTGGAGGAAGTGATGTTGTGTTGTTGAAGGGGTACAGTTGCACTATTGCAGGGTGAAGAGTTCTGGAGACCAACTGCACAGCAATTTGAATGTACTTAACCACTGAACTGTATACTTAAAGATGATTAAAATGATAAATTTTATGTTATGAGTGTTACGCCCGAGTCTTGAGTCCCCAAAGACCACCAAGGAGCTGAATCTGATGCAAACACACAAGGGTCGTTTAATGCAGGCTCGAGTCTGGGCTCTCTCCATCACCGTCACGGATGCAGCGGGTCCAGGGAGAGAGCCCTGAGCCCAATACAGGGATACTTTTATAGGGTTTCACAGCGAAGCGGGAAATTCAAACAAAGCAAAGTACATGATTGGTGATCTTCTAACATATATGATATATTTCTATCAGTCATGGTACCCTTTGTCTCGGACTTTCACCATATATAGTTTGGTATGTTAGGAATTGGCTCGTCAGCTCCTGATTGGCTATTTATTTGTTGAGGGTCAGTTCATCTGGCGATATGAAATGTGTTTCGTTGTTCTTTGTTCTGAGAAAATGAGAATTTAGGGCTACTTCAAATACTATTAAAAAATGAGGCATCTAATAACTACATGATTAAACTGCTATACACTTTCTTTCGCCGCAGTTGACTAAGCCCCTGCTCTGCCCCGCTCGCACTCTCCTGCACTCTTCTCACACTTCCCGCACCCGCTTGCTCCCTAAGGCTTGCAAAGCCTCTGGCTCCTCCGCACTCACTCTCATGAGTATTTTATTATAATTAAAAAATAGAAGAAGCCCTGCACCCCAGGTCATCTTTCAGCCCCAAGTTGTTCAACCCCTGTCACGTGTAGCTATAAGGCAACTCTTCACTCCAACAATCTGACTGCTCATGACCTGACTGTTTTTCTCTATAGCATTTATAACCATCAGACCTCCTGCATATATATTTTGTTTATTTGCTTCTCTCTCCTTTCAACTGAACATTCATTCCATAAGAACAGGGATTTTTGCTTGGCTTTGCTTGCTCTAATCCCAGAGCCTAGGAGTTGCCTGTCACATAGTAGGTGCTCAGCATGCCTGTGTTGACTGACTACTGCCTGGTAATTTTGTGTGGTTCTACATAGGGGAACTTGGAGTCTACTAAGGACACAGCAAAAGAAAGGGAAAAGCAGTTCCAGTCCCACCACGATCTCCTGATCTCATACATTGGAAAATATCCTTGTGTTATATGTCTCCTTTTTTAATAAGTGGAATTAACTGTTTTAAAGTGTTTGTTCTGAAACGTTGCTGGGAAAGACGGGGAGGGTGTTTCCTTAGGACCCAGCCTCATTAGCACTGCCTTGATGTATTTCCTTTTTGGGTTCAGGGTGCTCCTTCTGCCACCCCATTTTTTATCTAGTGATATTCCCATGGCTGGCGTCTACCTTCGTTTTTCATTAAAAATATCTTATAAACTCTCTTTTCTTCATTCAACCCCTCGAACCCATCATTCACTTGTCTTTTGTGCATTATAGTGCTTTGAAAAATTGCTATAATCATAGGTAATCCAAAAAATTCTACCTTATTAGCAGCACAGCCAGGAGCTAATCAGAAGTCTTCATTTACCTGATAGAATTTACAGCCTTTGAGGGCGACTGCCCCAGTGCTTGCTATCTTCCTTTTACTCTGAATTGTTTTTTTTCCCAGCCTGAATTAATTCAATTTTGTGCTACTTTTAGGATCTGTTCCTATGAGACACCTTCTGTATCTACAACATGTGCTTGGACTACTTTGTCCGGCTGGGCTATCCATTTAATTAATTATCTGGCCAGTTCCATCAGACACATTAAGTTTTGTTTTGTTCAATGACATGGAGCTGTGGGATCAGTTCGATTAATGGACTCAGTCTTAACAGCCCTCAGTGTTGACTTGCCCTGCATTCTGCCTCAAGGAAGGTCACCTCTTCTCCCACCTCCCCTCATTTCCTTCCCCTCTCTTTTGTGTCAAACTGATCTCATAGGTAGCCACGTCCTTTGAAGTGTGCACTTTTCTTTAATACTGGAACCTAGATTATGTTATAAACTCCTGTGCTTGTGGGGGCAATGAGGGTTTTTCATTTCTTACCTTTTGACTGGTAGAATTGAACATCATAAAATGAAAAAAGTGTGCATGTGTGTAGGTGTGTGTGCTATGTGCATATAATTTCATAAAAATATATTTTACCCTTGAATGCCAGTTGTTTTGGTATGATCAAGTTGAGGGTGATGGTCTAGTTAGTCTTACATAATTTACTGTGGGTAAGCTTTTTTCTTTTTCTCTCTTTTTAAAACTGTGAATTGTAATGAGATGTTCCATAATCTTTCTTTCAACCCCATCCCAATTTGTCCCTAGTAGTTGCAAATTAAAATACAATATCACTTTAGAGTTCGGAATCTGGAAATGTTGGAAATCCTTCAAATGAACTCAGATCAATAGTGGCGTTGTTGATAACCATGCTGTGCTGCTGCTGCCTTTACCTTGCCCTCACCCCATCCCAGACACACATGCACATAAAAGATGCACATCTCTCACGTGTTCTTGGCTTTTCTTAGCATTTCCTTAGTGTGGAGTATGCGTTATATCACATAACCCCATAATACTGCAGAAGGCTACATGGTTGGGCATGAAGTGCTGCTTGTTTTAGTTTGTGTGGGCCACTGTAACAAATTACCATAGACCGGGTACCTTATGAACAACAAAACTTTTTCACAGTTGTGGAAGCTGGGAAGGTTAAGACAGAGAGTGGCAGATTTTGATGAGGGTAACTTCTTGCTGTATCTTCCCATGGTGGAAGGGGCAAAAAGCAGCTTTCTGGGATCTCTCTTGTGATGGTTCCACCTTTGTGACCCAGTCACCACAATCCACCGTGCCACACATTGATAATTAGGTCTCAAGGTATTGATTTTGGGGAGACATAGCATTCAGACTACAGCATTGTTGTTTTGGATAATTTAAGTAACAAAACCATTTTATTCCTTTTTTTTTTTAAAGAGAGAGGAACAGTGAGAGAAAGAATCAATTTTTTTAGTTTTTTTTCATGTGGGTTTTGTTGCTTTGACACTTAGTTGTGTACATGGTGCTGGTGTTTGAACTCGCATCCTTGTGCATTCCAGGCAAGTGACTTAACTGCTGAGCCACTGCTCCAGCCCTCCTTTTTATTCTTAAATGAAAATTTTCTAAAATATACTCTACACTCTATATCCTAGTAATTGGAATGGATAAAATATAATCAAACTTTTTTTTTTAATCACATAGATCATCCTTTAGAGAATATTGGTGGGTTGTGTGGTCAAGTGCTTTCAGAGCTAAGTTTTGATTTTGTCAGAGTTCTTGGTTGTAAGCAATGGAAATGGACTTTGATTTATTAAGGCTAGAAGGTGCTTATAGCCCTATAGAGGATGGAAATGCCCAATTCTGAGGCTAAGCTTTCAGAAAAAAATAACCAAATACTGTCCATGTAAGGAAAGTACCACAGCTGGAGTCACTAATTATGGAGTAATATAGTTTTTTTTTTTAAAGAGAGAAGGACAGTGAGAGACAGAAAGAGACAGAATCAATTTTTATTGAGTTTTTCACATGGCTTTCATTGCTCTCAGTTGTGTACATGGATGCTGGGGTTTGAACCCATGTATTTGGGCATGCCGGGCAAGCACTGAAACTGCTGAGCCACCCTGGGGTAATATAGTTTTATTTTTTAAAAGCTTTAATTTTTTTAAATCTAGATATGTGAAAATACAATTGACAAATAAAAATTGCACATTTATAGTATATAACATGATATTTTGATATAAATATATATATATACATTGTGAAATATTTAAATCATTTTAATTAACATACTACCTCCTACTTTTTTGTTATGAGAATATATAAGGTCTGCTTTCCTTGCAGTTTTCAAGTATGCAGGTTGTTGTTAACTATAGTAGTCACATTGCATAATAGATCTCCAGAATTTTTTCCTCTTCTATGACTAAAACTTTGTTCCTTTTGACTAACATCTCTCCATTTCTTCCTCATTCAACCCTTGTGGCCCAGCCCCATAGCAACCACCATTCTTCTCTCTTTCCTCAATGAATGTTTTGGCTTCCACGTGTTACTGAGATCATGTAACATTTATCTTTCTGTGCCTGGCTTATTTCACTTAGCATAATGTCTTCTAGGTTCATGGACATTGTTGCAAATGACAGGATTTCCTTCTTTTTAAAGGCTGAATAGTATTTTATTGTGTGTATATATATGTATCATATTTTGTCAGCTCTTTCGTTGATTGACATTGGGTTGTTTCCGTATTCCATTTACATCATTGTAAATAATGCTGCAATGAACATGTGAATGTAGATATTTTTTCAAAATACTGATTTAATTTCTTTGGACATATACCCAGAGGTGGGATTGCTAGATCATGTGGTAGTTCTAGTTTTAAATTTTCCATAGTACTAATTTACCTTCCCACCAACAATGTACAAGGAGTCCCTTTTCTCTCTACTCTCTCTAATGCCTGCTGTCTTTCATCTTTTTGATGATAGCCATTTTAACAGATGTGAGGTGATATCTCATGGTTTTGATTTGCATTTCCCTGATGGTTAGTGATATTGAGCGCCCCCTGTTGGCCATTCATATATCTTCTTTTGAGAATATCTATTTAGGTCCTTTGCCCATTTTCTAATTGGATTGATAACTGTTATTGAGTTGTTTGAGTTCCTTAGTTATTTTGGATATTAATTCCTTATCAGATATATGGTCTTAAAATGTAGTTTCAAATGTAGCTTCTGTTAGGAGCTTTGCCTTGAAGCTACTACTGCTACCTCTAGCATAAGAGGGAAAGATGGTGGTGGTGGTGGGGGGAGCAGGAGAGGAGGGGAAAGAGAGACAGAGATAGGGATGGGGAAGATGAGAAAAAAAAAAAGAAAGATGAAGAGCACTCAGGATGATGGAGCTTTCTGTACCAAATCTGCTGTGGTTTTCTGATTGGCAGAATTTTGCATCATGGCTATATCCTCTTGGCAAGGGAATATGGTAATATTTTCAGCTTCTTTAGGGAGAGACTGCCTGCCTTTTCTCTCCACCAAACTGAGTTCTGAATTCCCCAAAGAAAGAAGTTTATTATGTTGAAAATCAAGGTGAATGTCAGATGCCAGCTTTAGGTTAAATATTTAGCATCCCAGGTCAACTCTTGGCACTTAAGTTTTTGCACACATCCATGACTTCAAAACCAACAGTGTGAACTTGGGCAAAGTGATCAGTCACTCTGAACTCCAATATTTTTTTGCCGTAAAGTGGGATAATAATGCTTGTTTTGTATAACCTTCGAAGAGGAAATGAGATAAATGCATACACTGCCAGTTAAATAGAAAGTTGTCATTGAATGTTAGATCCATTCTCCTCTGGAGACACACCAACCCTGTCCCCCTTGTGGTGACTTTAATATCCTTTAGTGTTGCTAATGGAGGATGTTGTCAATCCAGAGCTTGACAGCCTTCTGCTCCTGTGTAAGTCAAATGCCTTTCTTGAAGTCATAATGAGTTCATCAACTTTGGTTTTTGCACAACTTGATGGGGTTAAGAAATTATAATTATATATTATAAATTATATTATATATTCTTTTGGAAACATGCCGACATAGAAGCTCTATACCAGAACAAATGAGATTCTGGCAAAGTACCTTCTCCAAGGAATTAATTCTTCTTTTGGAGGGCTAGCACATGTATTTTGCTTTATATTATTTTCCTAAATTGTATTTATTTCTGTATTTTGAAGTAATGCAATAATTTAAGAGAAATGCAATAATTTAAGAGAAAGCACCATCTTGACTTGCTTTTTGTCCCAAAGGCCATAGCTTTCTTCACTAGGATGTCTCATTTAAAAGGCAGTATTTATACATTCTCTGCCAACCTTCCAGAAAATTCACTACTGGGCAGAGGAAGGGTTTGATAAATAAAAAGTAATTTGTTCATAAAATTTAAAAGCCGCTGGAAATGAGGGTCCAGGAAGAAAGTGCCAACTCAGCTTTAAGTAGGAGATAATAATCAAAACAGCAAATGTACCAGTGCATTACAGTAAAAATAAATCAAATGGCACGGCTCGATGTGAACAATATGGAAAAAACAGTGAAGCAAAGAAATGTCAAATGAAGGATTATCTTTACCCTGGAAGTATCTACCCAAATCATAAATTCAGTTCAGGATTTCAGCTTTCTGAGACCTAAAGGTTTCTACTGAATAATAACAGCAACTACTTCAAAAACAGCAAACCTGTTTTCTTTCTCTAACAGTTTCTAGCAACCTTGTGTGTAAAGGCCAGGTTTTTTAGCGCACTGTGTCTTTTATTGCAGGCTGACTCCTTCCTGCAAGAAGGTTCTGACGAGTTCTATGTAGGGCTGGTGCTGTACATTGTTAATTGGATGTACTCCTCCCTCCTCCTCCTCCTCCTCTTTCTTCCTCCTCCTCCTCCTCCTTCTTCCTCTTCCTTCTCCTCCTCCTCCTCCTTCTTCTTGTCTTTTATTATTATTATTATTACCAGGGGTTGAACCCAGGGTCCCTTAACCACTGAGTAACATCCATAGTCAATTTTATATTTTATTTTGAGATAGGATTTTGCTAAGTTGCTTAGGGCCTCCCTGAGTTGTTGAGGCTGGGCTTGAATGTGTGATCCTTCTACCTTAGCCTTGCAAGCCACTGGGATTACAGGCATGCGTCACTGTGCCCAGCAGATATACACTTCTTCTTCATTTTTTTCATCAGGTGGAATGAGTGCCATTTTATTATTATTTTTTACATTTTTATTGGTGCATTATAGTTGTGCATAATGATGGGATTTGTGATCATAGATGTACACTTCTTTAGCCTTTTCATAGCATTTGCTGACCATTGTAGTCTTAATTTCTAGGTGAATGTTTAAACAAGTATGTTCATTATAGTAAAGTAACTTTAGTTTTTTTCTTCTTTTGTCCCTTTACATTTATTCTGTGGATCTACTTTCTTTCCTGCCTCTGAATGAAAGGTAAAGTTAGGGTAGATCAGTGCCTTTCTGACCACTTTTAGTTGGTGCTAAGTCATCCCGTTAGCATGTCCTGGCTGATATAACAGTAGAGTCCACATATTTTATCCAAGGTTGGTGCTTCCCTTCCCCTCAGCTTAGGCCCACTGAAGTCTAGCCGTTGGCATTGGACAAAAGGAGGCTTGGTTGGCTTCCAATTTGTTTCCCTGTTTTACATCATATCCTTCCTCCCTCATCTCAAAATGAGGCCATTGTTTTGGACCATCTCCAAGGTGCCAGGTGGGAGGGGCTGGAGAGAGCAGAATCAGCCTGGAGGGGGCTCACATGACTTGTGCTGTGGGCTGACAGCCACTGAAACTGGGTGGGGAGACATTTGAGCTGATGCTCTCATGGGACACTTTTATGGGTTCTCTGGGTACTCCCACCCCTGGGAAGCTCTTATTTGTAATTCTTCTCTAAATTTATTAATTCTTCCTTCCCAAAACACACACCACATCTAACCATTTTGCATCTCTTCCACCTCCCTCTCTAAGCCACCACCAGCTCCCTCCTAGATCCCTGTGGGGCCTTCCCCATCTGGTTTCCCTTCTGCCCACGTCTGTTCCCTAGAGTCTTTTGAGCATATAGTGGAGGGATCCTTCCAGCGCAGAGTTCAGAGAATGCGACTCGTTGGTTCAGATTGGTGGTTTCTCACTTCTTTCAGCGTAGAACTAAGTCCCTTGCTGGACTGTGGGTTGTGTGCTCCAGACCCTTTCCCAACCTTGGTTCTTGGATCATTTTTTTTAAAGAGAGGACAGATAGAATCAATTTTTATTGAGTTTTTCACGTGGCTTTCGTTGCTCTGACACTTAATTGTGTACGTGGGTGCTGGGGTTTGAACCCGTGTACTTGTGCATGCTGGGCAAGCACTGTAACCATGGAGCCACTGCTCCAGTCCCCTTCTTGGATCATCTTTGACCACTCAGGGGCTCCAGAACACAGTGCATGTGCCCTTTCTCAGAGCCTCCACATTCATTGTTCCTTTACCTGGGGTGCTGGACTGAGGATGTCCACGCAGCTCATTTATTCACCTCCTTCAAGTCTTTGTGGAAATGTCTCTTTCTTGGCAAGCTTTTCCCTGATCTTCCCATTCAAGCTGCTAACCCACCTCTCCCCCAGGAACCCTCCATTCTTCTCTGCTCCATATTTCTCCATAATATTTGTTCTTTTTACATACTATGTATTTCACTCATGGTTTTCTTCTTTAGCATACATTTAACACAGGCAGAATTTTTGTTTTTCAAAATAACATCTTGTTGGTGAGGGGGAAGGCAGAGTTGGGGGAGGGAAGGAAAAATAAATAAATGTTTTCTTGACAGTAAAAAAGAAAATAATAATAATAATTTTATTATTTTTTTTATTATTTGCTGGGGCAGGACTCTGTACTTTTCTAGTTCTCTCTTATTATGTGGCTACTTAACAAATCACTTGAACTTAGAGGCAGCAAACATTTTATTATGCCCATGGATTACATGAGTTAGAAATTTGGAAGGGATAAAGTGAGAAAGTTTTGTTTCTGCTCCACAGTGTCTGAAGCTTCAGCTACGAAGTCTCAATGGCCGGGGTGACTTGATGGCCAGGTAGTCGGAATTTTCTGACAGTGAGTTTGTCCTGTCTATGGATGGTTGATGGCTGTTGGAACTTCAGCTGGGGCTGTCAACCAGAACAACTACATGGAGTTTCAGCATGTGGTTGTTTGGGTTTCTTGCAACGTGATGGCTGGATTTCAAGAGCAAGTATCCCAAGGGAACCAGGCAGAAGATTTACTGTAAATGCAGAATTTTTATCAGTTTATTGTTTTATGCACTTGACCCCATAGCTGGTGATCAATTAATGAATGATTACATTTATCATGTTTTCTTGTAGCTCCCTGTGCCCATTGCTCTCTCTTCCTCAGGTTCTTTTTTACTTTCTTGGTACCAGAGATTGAACCCAGGGGCGTGTAACTACTGAACCATGTCCCCAGCCTGTTTTTTCATTTTATATTTTGAGACAAGTTCTCTCCAAGTTGCTTAGTATTTCACTAAGTTGCTGAGGCTGGCCTTGAACTTGTGATCCTCCTGTCTCAGCCTCCCAAGCCACTGGGGTTATAGGTGTGTACCACTGTATCCAGGGCCCTTCAGGCTCTTGAGAGTGTGGTCTTAGTCATTTTGTGTTCCCTGCATCTCTGTCAGGCTTGGCACAAAAAGTTCTCAGTAAATATTTATTGAATGCATTAAAAAATTAAGGAATCAAGAAAGATTATTGGAGAGGTGGAAAAAGAGTGTGGTAAATGCTCATAGAAGATAGGGGAGGAGAACAGATGTAACAGGGAGAGGAAACCCTGACATCTGGGATGGGGAGGGGGCACTCAGTGGAATGGAGGGTGGGACAGAAGTGCAGTGGTGATGGCCGAGGTGGAGGTGACCAAGTGGAGACAGTGCCACGTGGAGGACTCTCTCTGGAAGATGCTTTTGAATGAACAGTGTGGCACTAGCCCGAGGAGAAGTTGATTGGGTAAATGTATGTGTGTATATTAATGTACAGGAGAACTGAAGATGTCTGTGACCTGGACATCTAGTGGAGAGACAGACCGAGGGTTCAAGAGGTAGATGAAAGAGCAGGATGTGGGAGAGGACAGGAAGAGTATTTTAGTTAGATTTTTCATTGCCATGACAAAGTTTATTTGAAAAGTTTATTTGGTGCTCATGGTTTCAGAGGTCTTAGTTCTTAGACAGCTGTCTCTATTCCTTGGAGCAGGAGGTGAGGCAGAACATCATGGTGGAAGAGTGTGGTGGAGGGAAGCAGCTGGCACTGTGGCACCTGGATAGAGAGAGGAGAGCTTGAGTGAGTTCTCCTCACCAGGACAAAATATAAACCCTAAACATGCCCACCACTTCCTACCTAACCACAGTTACCACCCTAACACCTATTAGTGGATCAGTGCACTGAGTAGGTTAAGGCTCTTGCAATCTGATTACCTCCAAGCTTTCTTGCATTTTCTCACACATCAGCTTTGGGGGACACCTTACATCTAAACCATAACAAAGAGGTGGGATTGAGAAGACAAGAGAAGTGCCAGTCCTGGGACAGAGTGTGCTTACCTCTTTCTTGGAGGTAGGTGATACTCCTTGGTCCCTGCTTAGATGTACAGAGAGGGAGGAGGGAGGACAGTACCTACCTCCCTTTCTGTTCCTTTGCCTGTGTCTTTCTACCTGCTAATTCATTCAACTGTCCAGCCACCTATCTTTCCACTGATGTATTCTTCAACATTCCATTTTTCCTACGACTCAGCTCATTTTCTTGGTCTTTGTGACGGATGGGGAAGCACGTGGTGTTCTGAGGCGAGCGTTAGGTACAGAGAACTTTTTTCAAGGCACTTGCAGCCCTCTATGCTAAGTTGGGAGTTTTGTGCCTTTTGAATTGCCCTGTACAGTGGTTTTTCTGTCCTGAAATCACCTTGAGGTCAGTTATAAATAGTGCAAGATGAAAAACAACACCTTACTAATATGTAGAACTTTACACCTTTCAACGTACTTTAAAATCCAAAATCTCCCAGCTTAATTGTTTACTTCCACATAGTTCTCTTGCAGACTTGGCAAGCTTATTGTAGGTTAATAATTTCCACCTTTCCCTTGATATCCAGAAAAATTGAGGTATGCTTTACCCCTACCATTATTGCTACTTCTATACATGAACAATGGATGAGAACAAAATAAAGAGTAAATGGAAGAAATGAAAAAATAAATCCACCCTGACTTGACACTCTGTCCAGTTAATGGACCCTACAGAGGAACCACATTAACACTGCCACTGTTTTTAACAATAGAATAACTCAATATGTTCACTCATTTGGAACATTGATAGATTATTAATTACCACCACATGGTGTTCAAGCTATGAATGTAATCACCCAGAGTCTGTGTTTTCCTGCTAGCCTAGCATCTTAGACCTGTTTCCTGAATCGCCCTCGGGAGGGTGAAGTCCTCAGCTACAGCCTTGTACCTCTTGGAATCATTTGGGCAAAGTCACCCTAAGTCTCTGGCTTGTGTAGCTTGTGCTGAGTGGCTGCCTTTGCCTCCGAGTCTGTGCTTAGAGACCATTGAAAAATAAGGAGGGCCACTGAGCAGGAGACCTGCTGAGCAGATGGGTCATCAGAGGCCAAGAGCCTAGACTGATGGTAAACCAGGTGGAGATTTGGAAAGAAGGACTTCTTTCTGGGGAAATGTACTCTTGTTCCCAGATGTAGCAATAAGTGTGACTTCAAAAGGGTAACAAGCTCTGACATGACTCAAAGCTGGGGTATGTGAAACTTTACAAAACAAGATTTCCACAGGGCTAATTGGCTTTTCCAGTGGCTTTGTCTGGGGTGTAACTAGAGGAGCCCTTGTCATGGAATATGGACTTGACCTTTACCGGGGGAGAGGAGAACAGAGTACACTTTCTCTCCATAAGGCACTGTGTGTGTGTGTGTGTGTGTGTGTGTGTGTGTGTGTGTATGTGTGAATCTCTTCATCTGTATCCTTTATAATAAACCAGTAAATAAGTGAAGAAAAATTATAAACAGGGCTGGAGTGATGGCTCAGCGGTTACAATGACACTTGCCTGGCATGTGCGAGGACGTGGGTTTGAACCCCAGCACCATGTACACAACCAAATGTCGACTCAATGAAAGCCACAGGAAAAACTAAACAAAATTGATTCTTTCTCTTATTGTCCCTCTCTCTTAAAAAATTATAAACAGTTCTACAATAAGAAATCATGTTCATTAATTTTTGCCTCCTTGCTTAATTATTCCTTTGAATAGATTCTGGATATCTAATAGGAAGGCCAAAAGGGATATTTATGTAAAATTAAAACATTTGGTATGTATTATCTAATACTTTACCTCCAAAATGCAGAACTACTTTCCATTCCACCAACATTCATACCTTCACCAACTTTGCATGCTATAATTCTGTTTAATCTTTGCTAATCTGAAAGTAGAAAATAATATTATTATTCTGCTTTATATTTCTTTGATTACTAATCAGGCTGAATATCTTTTCAAATGTTTTTTGGCAATTTATGTTTCTTTGAAATTGTCCTGTTCATGATTCTTTACTTAATTTGAGACAAGGGGACATTGGTTACCTTTATAAAAGGAATTGATTTATAAGAACTCTTCATAAAATATACTAATCTCTTTACTGCTCCACATGGGACATAGGTCCCCAAATATATCCAAATGCTGCTTTATTTTTAAGGTTTTCTTTATGTTTTATTTATAATTGTTTTTTATTAGTGAATTATAATTATACCTAATATTGGGGTTCATTGTGACATTCATGCATTCACATAATTTGCTCCACTCCCAAGTACTACTCCTTTTCTTCCCCCTGAATATTTTTAACCAAGTTTCCTATAAGAGTTCACCCATTGTTTTTGGTGATTGTCTTTAATAAAAATGGTCCCTCAAAAATTTTTTCCCAGATAGTATTGATGTTTTAAAGAGACTTAGTGATTTTTTTTGAAAAAAATGTTCCATTTTATATTAGATAACTTTCCTTATATTCCTAGTTTTCCATGGGTATAATCCAGAAAGGATTTAGAATTTTACCAACTGCATTTAAAAAAAATTACCATGTGGTAGTTTATTTTAATTTATGAATCTAGAGCATTACATGGATAGTTTGCCCTAATGTAGATCCATCCTTGAATTTCTGAATTAAATCCCAGTTATAGATACATGTTGTTCGTGTTGTTCTATTTGTTGAAATTTTATTTAGGATATTTGCATATATTTACTTATAAGTGAATTGGATTTATAGGTTACTTTTTTCACTGTTGTTTCAGTTTTTGATGCTAAGGTTATACTAGTATCAAAAATTGCAAAACAATTCTCAAGAGCTTTATGAGACTTTCTTTTTTTTTTCTTTTTCTTTTTCCAATGAAGCAATATATTTATAGTCTGAAAATTAGATTTACCCCCTAGAGCCTCCCCTAATTACCCACCCTTGTCCCTCCCCCCTTCCCCCTTCTTCCCAGTACATCTCTACGAAAGCCTTAGGTTGTATGTCACTACACCTTTTCAGGGTTTAATACATGAGAGTTGACCACCTTTCACAATGGTCAGGGTTTAGCTCCAGCCTCCACAGATGAGTGAAGACATTTGACTCTTGGTTCTCCAGGTTATGGGGACTTCACTCAACATGATTTCTTCCATAGCCATCCATTTACCTTCAAAGGCTGCAATATCATTGTTTCTAATTGCTGAGTAAAACTCTATGGTATATATGTACCACAGTTTTTGGATCCATTCATCTAGTGAGAGGCATCTGAGTTGTTTCCATAATTTAGCTATTGTAAATTGAACCGCTATGAACATAGATTTTGCTGTGTCACTGCAATGTGCTGATTCTAAGTCCCCTGGAAAAAATACCCCGGAGAGGAATAGCAGGGTCATATGGTGGGCTCACCCCTAGTTTTTTGAGGATTCTCCACACTGCTTTCCAGAGGGGCTGTACCAGTCTGTAGTTTCACCAACAGTGTGTTAGTGTGCCTATCTTTCCACAACCCCTCTAGCATCTATTATTATTTATTTTCTTCATTTTTGCCAATCTGACTGGCATGAGGTGAAATCTTAAAGTAGTTTTCATTTGGATTTCTTTATGAGACTTTCTTATAAGCCAACATCTGGAAATTTTTTGTAGTGTTGATTTCACTAATTAATTTCTAATTTTTTCTCTTTAAAATTCAAATAGTTTATTTGAAATTTGTTTTTCTTTTGGTTTCACATTATTGGCATAAACTTATCAGTTATTTTATTAAAAATAGTCTCTTCTCCATCTGTAGTTATCTTTATCGTTGCTGATGTTCTCAAACGTCCCCCTCTTTTGTCAGATGTTAAATATCTCTTAATCTGTTTTCAAAGAACTAGCTCTTGACAGGGCAGCAAGTAGACTAGTTTATTTCATGAGGGGTAGAGACTAATATATTTGGGACTGAAACCACTTAAGTTGGGAAATACTGGATCACAGAAGGACGGGTGTATTCTGGAGCAGTCATTGCCTTCAATAAAGTCAGTGCTTTATTGAAATCATTTTGTTTCAGCCCTCAACAATTAGGAACTAAATCCTGGCAAAATGCTGAGGGTACTAATCTGTTGGGGGAGGTGACTCTACCATATGGAAGGTATGAGTGTTTCTGCAAAATGTCCATCTGAGGATTTTTACATTTAATATAGCTTTTTTTTAAGAGAGAAGGACAGAGTGAGAAAGAAAGACAGAGAGAATCAATTTTTACTGAGTTTTTCACATGGCTTTCATTGCTCTGATGCTTAGTTGTGTATGTGGGTGCTGGGGTTTGAACCCGTGTACTTGCACATACCAGGCAAGTGCTGTAACTGCCAAGCCACTGCTCCAGACCCCACATAATATAGTTTTAAAGCAGCTAAAAGAGCTGTTTTAAGTGTATTCTAATTGTGAAGTATGCACACATTTTGAATGGTATTATTTTTATTGTGTAAAACTGGGACACATGACTGATGCAGAAATTCTCTTTTTTAAAAATATATTTTATTAAGGAATTGAGTTATTGTACAATCATAAATGTATTTAAAGTAACAATACGATATGCATATACACTTAAATCAGAATTACCCCCTAGATCCTTCCTTATTCTCACTCTCTCTCCCTTCCCACACCTACTATATCCCCCCGCACTATATATCTATGATTGCCCTAGATTATGTGTTACTATGCCTTTGTTGGGTCTATTACATGAGACTAACTACCTTTCACACAGGCCTGGTTTTAGCTCCAGCCTCCACAAATGAGTGAAAAAATTCAACCCTTGACTCTCTGGGTTTGGCTAACTTTGCTCAATGTGATTTCTTCTATCACCATCCATTTACCTTCAAAGGCTGCAATTTCACTGATTTTAATTGCTGAGTAGAACTCCGTGTGTATGTATATACACATACATACATACATACGTGTGTGTGTGTGTGTGTGTGTGTGTGTGTGGAGATTATATATATATCTCACAGTTTGAGGATCCATTCATCCAATGAGGGGCATCTGGGTTGGTTCCATAATTTAGCTATTGTAAATTGAGCTGCTATGAACATAGATTTTTTGGTGTCACTGTAATGTGCTGATTGGGAAAGCAGAAATTCTTTTTTTTTTAATTAGGTGAATATGGAGTTACAATTGAGGGGGAAACATTGTCAAACAATCAAGAGCAAATGTATATATACTTAGTTATCCAAGGCTAATGCCATGTCATGGATGCCCAGCTTGGGTTCCCCATGTTGCTGTTTCCCCCAGAAGAACCCCTGAGTTAAATGGATATCTCGTGGAGGTCAGAGATCTCCTTCTGAGATGATTCCCCCATATACCCACCCTCCAGTCTCCTAGATATTCTTCCTAAGCCCTCCCCCAACCTGTCCCCCACCCTACACCACCAGTTATTCTAGGCAATCATCCCCCCGTTGCGTTAAGAATCATACAATTTGAGGTTATTATTAGCTTAGCCATCTAACATACTGCTTCTGGATGTATTCTAGCTTCCACAGATGAGAGAAACCATT
>PVKS010019895.1:0-37699 GCA_004027875.1 Aplodontia rufa | reverse complement strand
GACAACAACCACTTCCCAAAATTAGCACTGTAAAGTGAGTAGAGTGGTTGCCTGTATTAACTCTGTTTCTCACTTTTCCTTTTTATTCCGTCACCTGAAAGACTGCTGGTAGACCAGGCAGGCCACAATGTGCACAGGCCACACAAGCTCACTGTCTTCCAGATCTACTTTGTCCCCATAATGTTAAAGGACACTTGTGGACACAGATTAACTATTAAGGACATAGCAGATTCAGCAACATGCTTCTTCAATGCATTGAATGGTCCCAAGCGGAGCACGCCATCCTCCACTTCTTCTGCCAAGTAGATATTTGGCAAAACTTGGCTCTTGTTCTAGACCCATATACCTATTGTATATGCAAGCTCCTTCTCATAAACTCATTCTTTCCTCATTTGTCTCTCCCCAGTCATCTGTCCACAAATACTCACATAGATAACTCAAATAAACCTCTCAAGTACCTAGAGGTTAAAGCTATGCTGGAGTTGATCACAAGAAAATGTCTAACTAATGTAAGCTATGTTCAAGAACAATGGCCTGTAATTGCCAAGGAAACTGATCTCCATTTGGAATTTGTTTTCTCATTTGAAGAATAATCATTCATTCATTGAACAAATAATTACTGGTCACTGTTTATCATAGCAAGCTCTGAAGATGAGATCAACAATTCAGCCTACACCCAATTTCAAGAAGCTTGCAAAATAGATGAGGAAATAGATACTAATTGGTGCTAATCACTTAGTTCTAAAGTCTGAATGTCTGTGTCCCCCAAAATCCCTATGTCGAAGGTGAATTACTAAAGTGTTAGTATTGAGAGATGGGGCCTTGGGAAGTTGATGAGGTCATGTGAGTGATGCCCTCATGAATGGGATCAGTACTCTCAGAAGAAGGGGTATGCAGGACCTCTTCTGCTCCTCTGTCCTTCTGCCATGTGAAGGAACAGATGGATCAACAATACCAAGATATTAGTCCACAAGGGACTTGTGGCCAAGGAATAACAGAAGCCCCATGTGCACAAAGGGGAACAGAGCAGAGTCACTGCCATCCCCACGTCTCAGCTCACACAAGCTGCCACACAGGGATGTGCACAATAGGATGCATTAGTACACAGTTCCAGATTTGATAAAACTGCTTCATTTTCTGATAACTTCCAATAATAAACACATTATTCCCCTATAACAGCTCTCTTTCAACTTTCACGTTCACAAACGCAGAACTCAAAAGGCCATAGGATACCTTCCTACAGCACTCAGTGCCAGAGCTACTGGAAAGCTGAAACCCAAAAACCTGCCTTCATTCTGCCTTTTCAAAGTCAGAGCTTGAATGGGCAGTAGCTATGATTAAGAGACTACACACTACAAGTAAAGATCCTGTATGTCCTAAAATTATTATCAGTATCACAAAACATTGTAATTTTTAAATATACAAATTGTGTACTTTATATATTTTTCTTCTATAAAATGTAACCTGCTAACCATAAGGGAAGCATGTCCTCCTTGAATATTTTAAATCACTGTGATTTCAGCAAAATGAATCATGTAATAAAAACACTGAAGTTTAATGTGAAAAGGAAATTTCATTTCTTAAATTATATTTTAACCTTTTTCTTCCACTTGTCATTTTAGAAAAACGTGTTTTTCTTAGTAATATATTACTTTAAAGAGCAACATATTAAAGACACAACTCCTATAAAAATAAAATGTAACAGAAAATAGATCACTCCTGTTTAAAGTAAGACCACATAAAATGGTCATACTTGAAAACATCTAAATTGAAAATGAAAATTGTGTTTAAAAAAATAAGAGCTGTTGTTATGGATGAAAAATTTTGAAAATAATTGGATATATAATCATTCCTTACAATTAAAGATTTTTTCCAAAATTAATTTGATTTAGTTGTGTTAAATATTACATTTATTGAAAATATAATCTATTGAAAAACATAAACATATACCATTTAACTACACTCCTTTCTCTCATGTGTTTTTATTGAATTCCTATGAAGTAAGCAGAATGGTGCTTATTATAGAAGAACTAAGGCTCAAACATCCTAAAGTCGCTTTCATATGAGACTTTCTTAAAAGGTAAGGAGGCTTCAAACTCATTAAAGTGATTATTTACTTATCTTTAAGCTGAATACCAGTGAGGTGTTTTAAATATTATTTTTCTATGGGTTGAAAATACTTTGGTACAGTATGATGTGCTCTCCCATTCCAATCTGAACACAAATTTTACATGTAACAAATAATCATTGATTTTTTTAAGGAGATACTTGGCAACTGAATCACAGAAGTCTTTAGCTGAATTCATTTTTATTCTTTCAAACTGACCACAGGGTAGGTTGATCTCTTGAGTTGAAGATTAATAAATGCCATATCAGTCCTCAAGTTTAGTCTTTCTTTCTCCTGATTCCACTCATAATTTGGATGGAAGAATTACTCCTGGGAAATTCTGAGGATATGGTGAATCAAAACTGGAATGAAGAGACGGCAAGGGAGATATTCTTGCGTTTAAACTAATGAATGCAATTAGTCCATTCAGGTTGTCTTAACAAAATACCACAGACTGAATGGCTTAAACATCAAATTTATGTTCTCACAATTATGTAACCGAGAAGTCCAAGGTCAAAGTGCCAGCCAGGTGGATTTTTGGTGAGACAATTCACCTGGGTTTGTAGATGGCACCCTCTTGCTTTGTTCTTACATGGCTTACATGGACTTTTCTCTATGTACACTATAGAAAGAAAGAGCTCTGGTATCCCCCCATCCTTTATTTATTTTATTTTTTCTCATACTGGGTCTTCCTCGGTTTCCCAGGACAACCTCCAAATCCTGGGCTCACATGACACTCCTGTCTCAACTTCCCAAATAGCTGGAACTACAGGTATGTTCTGTCACACTCAGATTTATTTTAAGGACTCCAACCTCATGAGATTTGGACTCTACTTTTATAATCTCATTTAACTTTAATTACCTCTTCAAAGATTCTGTGTTCAAAGACAGTCACCCTGGATGTTAGGGCTTCAACATATGAATTATGATGGATGCAATTAAGTTTGTAACATAGACCTTCCAGAACAGAGGCTATCACTCACCAATTAAGGAACAGATATTGGTTTTTCCTTTCCTCCTTCCTTTCTTCTCCATCCCTCCTTTTTTCCAAAGCAAGCATCCAAGCATATTTAAAATAAACTATCCAGTATTTAACAATGACAATAAAATTTATGAGTGAAATATTACTTTTAAATATAAATACTTAAATTTATTCTAACAGTAAATTTTAAGTATGACACAATTGTATATTTGTTCTTTTGCAGTTCTCTTTAGTACCCTTTGACTAATCATTTCAGTAATGAAGAATTTGAAAGAATAAATAGTGTCTCATGTAAAGAACCATAAATATTTAAGTTTGGAGCAATTAGGCATGAAAGGTGGAGACTAGATTGAATATACATGAGCAAAGTCTAGTGTAGAAGTCAAATAAAATGCATTTGTGATATCCATGATCATTAGTCTGTAGAATAACAGTTAGCCACAATCTATAAACAGTTGTCATTGATTGCTGTAATCTGTTTGTGTATATAGTTTGGATATGAGGTGTTCCCTCAAAAGCTCTTGTGTTAATGCAGGAGATAAATAAATTATATTGTGAGAGTCATAACCTAATCAGTTGATTAATCCATTTAATGGATTAATAATTTGAATGTACTTTGGGGGCTAACTCTACGCAGGTGGGGCATAGTTGGATGAAGTAGGTCACTGGGAGTATGCCTTAGGAATCATATTTTTTTATCCTTGGCATCCACCCTTTCCTTGGCTTCCAGGCTCCTAGGACCTAAGCAGCCTTTCTCCACCATACTTTCATCTGGGCCCAGAGAAATGGAGCATGGTGACTATGAAAAAATCTTCTGAAACCATGAGCCCTAAGTAAACTTTTCCTCCTCTGAGTTGTTCCTGTCAAATATCTTGGTAACAGAGATACAAAGCTTGACTAACACAGTTCTACATTTTCATACTCAAACTAAGTTTTTGGCTTTTGTTTTTTTTCAGTTCTTCATCAGTTCTTTGAGAGTCAGTCATATATTCTTCTAACTTATAACCAAAAAATGTGTCATTTAATAAATGAAATGTTTCCTTTTGAATGTTGATTGAATAAATACTGCTACGTTTAATCAAGTCTATAGATCTCACTCCATTTCATTTTTATCTCTTCCATTATGTTCTCTTCACTCCTTCCATGCTTTATTCCTCTAATGTACCCCTCAAACCATGTGTCCTGGGTCAAGCTTTGCCTGAATCAATTTTTTCTTCACTGCTTCCAACTTCTTTATTGTAAAAGTTTGTAACACATTTTCTTCCCCCTTTTCCCTAGTTAGAAAGATCTGGATACCACACTGCTTAATTGTTGAGGCTGATAGCCAGAAAATGAACTAAACCATAAGATACCCAACTACGAATGCAAGTCAAAGAGAAGGACTAAGACCCTGCACTCAGTATGTCAGAGGTTCTGGGGCTGAGGTAGCCAAGAAGGACAGGATGGGAGAAAGGGTAGGGGTAGATAAAGGTTGCTCTTAAAGCCTTAAAAACTCTCATCCATAGTTCTCGAGCTATGGCTAACAGAAGTCAACATTCCAGACATTCCTAAAAGGGCCCTACATCAAAGATTCCTGCAACCCAAAATCTATATAATATTCTAGTAGTGTACAGAATTAAGGGAGAGAGAAAAAACAATAGGAAAGAGGATTTGAGAAGAATGAACACAAGTTAATTTTACACAAATAAAATATCTGAAACAAATCTCTCATCTAAAGTTCTCTTCAAAAAGCTTGGCTTTTCATGTAAGAACATGGACATAATGTTCAGTTTAAGCTGAAGTCATATTAAGATCAAGAAAACTCCAAGTATTATGTAAACCTTGATGTATATTAACTATAACATGCCACCTAAATCAGAGCCCTGACCTTAAAGATAGAGAACAAGAATAGCTGAATTACATATCCAATTGTATTTTTTCATGTCAGTTGGGCTATAGATCCCTCAAAGCATAGTGGACCATGTGAAGGTGACTCCATCTTACTTTTAAGTGTAGAAAGAGACAAGTTTAGAGAAATTAGATGCTTTGTAAACACTCCACAAGAAAAGCTCTTCCTTCCTGGGAATGTCATCAACTGGAACCTCCAAAGTTCCAGTTGAACTGACTGAATGACTGTTTCTGAGGGGTGGGGTTGTCAATCAATGAAACTGATGGTGCTACTAGTTGAAGTCTACTAGTAAGATGACATCATCTTTACCACTGACCCCAGTGTCGAGAAAAACTCTACTGTTGAACACAGCAATTGTCTTAAACTTTAACACTTTCATCAAAGAAGTTAGAAAAAGAATGGAAATCAACATAGAGATTTCTTAGGAATCTCAACAATTTGGCTTACAAAACATAGGTTTTAGTCTAATCAGTTTACTTTATCAGTTTTACATTATCAGAGTTTGTTCTGTAGTGCTTGTAGTAGTTCAGTAGATTTGACCTCAATTCCAATTGGCATAATCATCAGACATAATTTGTCAGTTGACTTTTTAAATAAATCATCTGAAAAATGACAAAAAGACAAGTTCCTTAAGGGAACTGATGCAAAATTTCACAGTGATAATTTCATCAACTCAGTAAGGTTTTAAAGCTTCCTACATCTATCTTATCATGTATATTGGAGCATACTATACCTAAGAATACATTTTAATAATATTTTGTACAGTCAACATTTAAAGGAAAATATAGAAAACAAATTTAATTTCAGATAAATTAGTGATGCATAACATCTAAATGAAAGATGTTCATTCTTACAATTACTACTTAAATGTACAGTTCTTTTTAATTACAAGAGAAATACATCACTTTGCTCACTAACTAAATTCCTCACTAGCCTATCAGAATACAGCAGCATTGTCGTGCAGTTGATAACCCTCCCATTTTATTATGCAAATAAGACTAAAGGTGGGTACCATTTTTGAAATAACTGTTACTAATTATACATTATTCTCTTATGCCATAATAAAAATTGAATGAACTTGCTATTGACAGAAGGAAAACATGCACTTTAAGGAAATCATAAGGTATCAGATACAGATGTTACCATAAATTACAGTCTAATAACTTTAAGGTAAAATTGTGCTGAAGGCTCAATCATTCATAGTGGATTTCTTCATGACTTACCTCACAGGAATCAGGGCTAAGTATTCTAAATATGTTTTAAATCTGATTTGAATTATACTTGATTATAAGTTTCAGTTTCACACAATTGATGAATCATCTCAGAAATTCCATTGTTACGTAGAAATACTACACTGGCATAGGCAGCCCATGGCAACTCAAGTCATAAGGGATTATTTGCACAGGGAGGGGAAAGAGGAAAGGGTGTTAGCTACAAACACTGAATGAGGATTTGCTGAATGATGGTGTTGGGGTGCAGGTACCAGTCTGACTTTATAGTTACCACCTCATTTGGAGAAAAACTGCAGGGATACAGGGTCCCATATTCATAGTCCCACAATCACT
The DNA here is from genome assembly GCA_004027875.1 of Aplodontia rufa. NCBI lineage: Eukaryota > Metazoa > Chordata > Mammalia > Rodentia > Aplodontiidae > Aplodontia > Aplodontia rufa. The sequence goes on along the minus strand of PVKS010019895.1, from coordinate 31,157 downwards.
GTGGATGAAATTGAGGCTCCAGTCCTAACACAGAGGTGTCATACAGGGCAATTTAGCCTGAGTCTCAACTTTTCAAAAGTCCTCACATTTAGATTTTGAGGTTAAGTGTATTTGGATTCTGCCACTGTCACAAATATATTGAAGAGGCTGAAAGAAGGAAGTGTTCACATTACAATTTTCAATATAACATGATTATAAAAATATTAGACATTTCTTTATTTCTTTCTTTTCTATGACAACGGAAGCCTCAACAATGGAATTGGCTGCATTGGTCTTGACTATTGAGAGGCCCCACTAAACTGATAAAGAGGCAATTGTAGATTTTAATGATAAAGATCTACACTTTGCTGTTTTAGTGTCCCAAACACCATTATTAATGAATAAAGAAGAGAAATTAGAGTTCAAAGTAAATGCTCTGTCATCTTAACCATTAACAACAGCTCTAATTAATGAACTACCACTATATCATATGCTGCCTTTGTAACCTTTACGCAAATATTTAAAATTTGGTTTCAAAACTCTTGAAGTTTCCACATATAAAATCTGCATGTACATGTGTGCATATGTGCATCATTTGACAGCTTCTAAAACCTTCTGATATTGCTTTTGTCCCTTAGATTAGATAACAAACCCCAATAGAGCAAGGAAATGCAATCCAAGTTGAGAGTTACAGCCTTAATTTAAGGAGTTCATTGAAAACATTTTTAAAGATAATAAGGTGTGGTAAAATCCCACAGTTTCTACTTACTGAGTTACACCTGAATACACAATAATCCAAGTGACTGCTTCACAGTTTTTACCCAGTATTAAGTCTCTTACTAACTGAGAGTCTAATATTTCTTTAAATAAAAAATGAATATCAGATTTTGTGTTTTTATTTATCAAAGAGTGGCTGAGTGGAGGAAGGGGATAAAAGTGGTTCTTTCTTAGGTTTCAGTAAGAGCAGAACATAGAATAAGGATAAAATTTATGGGTATGATATTAACTCAAGAAACCCTGGTCAATAATGCTTTGCCTATATCAGGACATGATTCCAGACAACTTACTGAGCTAGCTGAGGAACAATGGACAAACTATAAGGCTATTACAGTATGGATAGGCTAGCAAAGAACAGAGGTTGACTCAAGGGCAAAGGTGACTTAGGAGGTAGGGGACAAGGTCTAAAATCTAATGTGGGAACCTTCCTGACCTCACAATTTCAGCCACGGTGGTTTAATTCTAAATCCTACTGACAGAGTTGGTAACAAGTACAGTGACTCACTGCTTTCATCAAAAACTGGAAAAGGCACACAAGATGTTAAAAATAGGCACCCCAGAAAGGCAAAAATAAGGGAAAAAATACTTGTACTCATCAGGTTCTGAAAACTTTTTAAGAAACTGAATTATTCCATAGGACTGCAGAGCAAACATGAAAAAAAAATCCCTTTGGAATCAATTAGAGCTGACAAATATTTACCTAAGAAGACATTCAAAGATATTTGATAGCTAAATACTTAAATTGAACGAGGACCCATAATAAAACCCTTTCAATAGAATGTTGGTTGGTGTTTGTTCTGTGTTTTCTAAGGCAATTATAGTATCAGTAAGTATTTGATAAATAAATGAAAAGGGTACTATGAAGCTAAAGTAACCTGATCCCCATAAAGCATCTCTAATTTTATTTTCCAGCAGTTCAACTGAATAACTACAATGATAGGATAACCAAAGAGATTCAGTGTACATTTAAGTATAATTTTAACTGAAGCATAGATAACTATTAGGATCATACTGACTCTTCATGGGAATAGACTAATAGTTATAGTGTACCTACTGTGAGTCAGTCACCTAATATATTATCTCCTAAAATCTTTCCAACCACCGAAGTATGTGGATTTTAATTCTATTTTAAAAACATGAACACTGACAAAGGCTGAGTTTAAGACGCAGAGTCAAGAACAGAGCTCAAGGCCATCTGTTCCAATGCATGTCCCCCTCTACAGGAAGAGTTACCTCTAGGGGAACACCAGGATTCCTAAAGATGACTTTATCACATCTCTGTATGGATAGTGTATCTGAAGGACTCAAATACTAATGCAAGCCATGAGAAAAAACTTTGAAAGCATTAATTTTCTATATAAGTTGAAAGCAAACAAACAAGCTGTATATGTCTGTCCTGATATATTAGTTCTTGAGGAAAGAATAATAGCCATAATTAATATGTAATAAGCACCTTAGAAAGATTTAAATGCATTGTGCATTATAGCTCAAAAATAACCATAGTTTCTATTATAAGCCCAGTGGTTATGAACCTGTTGCAATAGACTGCCAACTGTATTCCTTTCCTACTACCCTTGATGGAAATGTGTAATTATTAAAACTATCAAAGTAAATGCATTTGAAAGCAAGCAAACCACATTGTAAATTTGATGACCATAAGTTTTTTAATGCACATAGATTGAGTACTATATAAACTGCCTGCTTTATATAGTTTAGAAAAAAGCTAGCTTATAAGTCCTTATAAGACAGAAGCTAATTGTTTGATTGTTCAACAAATAAATTTCTGAATAAAGTAAATTACAAAAAAGACAGAAGCTAAAATCTAACAATGGTGTAGTAAGAGTAAGCTTGACTCAATTATGTCATAAATAAGTACTTTTATAGGGATGAACTGAGTGGTGGCTGCAATGAAGCCTTAAAACAAAATGTGAGGCCTTTCAAATAGATACCAACTATTCTAAAGCTACTGAGAATGTTTGTTAATTTAAATTATGGCTCATAGGATTACATTTAAGAAGGCAGTGTTCCAGAATGACAAATCACACCTCAAAATTGCCTTCACAGTCATGGAACCCTAGAGCTATGCAAGACCCTGAGTTGTCCTTCAGCTTCAGCCAACAAAAATATCAGCAATAAGTACTGCTCAAATTCCACCTGCAGCATGGTCTAAATGAAGGTAAATAAGGCATTCATGCAAGAAATTAACACATGGCAGAAAATAATACTGAGCTCCAGGGTAAAATTCAGTCCTGTGTCAAAGTAAAAATCAAAGAATATAACTTAGCATATAAAATCCCCGATAGGATCTCTTTACTACAATTCAGAAATTTACTCCAGGGACAATCTTTTTAAAAGTATTTATATTTTAATCCTATTTGAATTTTATCATGCTCTTAAATGAATTCTTTACTGTCTAGAACTATTTAAAGGAAAACTCTATCACTGGTTTTCATTTTGTCATTAAATATCATTATGTCTTTTTATTTTAACATTAGTCATTATTTTGGTTATCCTTAATCCTCTGATTCAGAATGTAAATGAACATTCTGTTTCAATATGCTCAGCTTTCATTCCATTTCATAAACGGAAAATAATTTCTCATGTGCTCATCAGTAACAAATTTCAGATTATGAAATCATTGAGACAACTGTTGTAAGGATTCATTAGCAATATGTAAAAAAGAAAATGATCTAATTTTACATATTCATAAAATGGGGATGCTAGCAAAAATCAAGTGGCTGTTCAACACAGCTACATCTTGCTCAGATGCTTTGGGGCTGGTGTGCAGAACCACAGAATAAAGGGAAGTCAAACTGAAGCTGAAGCCCAAGAGAAGGCTCCATAGAGAAGAGGTTGGAGAAAGAAGAGGTGGCACACAGCAATTCTTCATGGTGCATGCCCAAAACATGAGAGGAGAATTAATTAGTACCATACATACAAAAGACAATCACAAGAGAATGTATCATAATACTTTTTTATCCAGACTTTTTTTCTGAACTCAGGCAGTGCAAGAAATCCCAGAGATGTCTATAAGTTGTGCAGGATACAGCTTCTGTTAGCATTTCTTGTACTTTAAGTGTTTTTGTATGATTTTAACCAATGGAAGTTTGTTGAGCAGACTAAACTGGAACTTCTGGCTCCTGAACAACAGACTGGTAGCATTCTCAGCCCAGAGTACTCTACCATTTTATCCTGGGTTGAGTAATATTTTTGTGAGTTTTTCTCTTGCTGCTACATTTTGTTCTGCCACTTATTTTGTTCAGATAAGCAGTCTGGGCCCATGACAACTGACAGATAGAGGCAAGACCTGCTACCAGGAAACAGGCTGTGCACTGACTTGATATCTGCAGGCTGTGTTAAGATGGCTCCAGGTTTCCACCAGGAACCAGTTAAATAAATGTCAGGTAAAGATCTTTACGAAATTCAGGACAGGCAGAAGTCTTCTGAACTATGAAGGGCACCAATGACTTCACTGCTGTCTGAAAGCCTAAGCTGGAAAAACACTTGTATGTATGATAACCAAGAAAAACTTTTGGTTGGAGGAATCATTACCAGAGGAACTGAAGAAAACCCAAAACAGAACACATCCTTATGGGAACATGCCAGACTTTTCAAACTATGCACCGACCAATTAGTAGGTAAAATAAATTTTGTGACTTGAGGACTTTTTTTATGAAATAATTAGATAAAACTGAATAAAATAGAAAGTATTACAGATCATCATTCACAGTAAATTATCGGTCATAGGATTTTTGCTTCATTTGTGTTTTGGTGTGTCCCATAATTTCTATCCATGAGATACAGTTTAAAATGAACAAAAACCACTAGCCTAAGAAGAAACTACCATAAGTAGTGCTGAATTACCATTTCCATTTTGGGAAATGCATTACCCAGAGTAAGTGGGTTATGAGAATATTGAAATGGGTACTGTGGTGGTAAAACCCACACCTTGAGGTCTACACAACATAAAGAATTTGTTTATCCCAAGTATGCCTTGTGGAACACAGGTAACTATATAGTAAGTGCCAATACTACTCAGATATCTTTATCTTTGGGCTCTGATTCTGCTTCCTGATTGGCAATCCATGACTTCATTAGGAATGGAGGCTTACCTATAACCAAAACTCCTTTGGTGGGAACCTGAACATTATGCCCAGATCCTTCCACTCTTCCTTCCTTTGCCTCTATCCTTTTCCTCATACTTCCAAAGTGTGTGTTGCAATCTTCTTTGAAAGTGAATTACTGTTGTAATAGCCAACTGATGTCCAGGTACCAGGCCCTAATTATTAGAATCCCTTTTGCCTTATTATAGCCCCTAAAAGTTTATTCTTTCCAGAATAGGCTGGGCATTACTATATTCTTTGAATATTCTAAACAGGATTAATGGCTGTTCCTCTAAGAACTAACTCTCCATATAGTTATCAGTTCTGCAGAGCAATGTCTACTATTTCTTCACAAACTTACACTGCTTTGGTCTTAAATATCTAAAAAGTCCAAGCTAAGATATCTTCCTGCCTTGATGATTCCATTGATGGACTCTAAAATCAGTAAATTCTGGCCATTCTCTGAGCCTGAATCAGAAAAGAAATATTCTTTTCCTTATTTTTTAAAGAACTGTCCTTGTAAATGAATTCTGGTTTCATTACAACTGCAGTCAGTCTATCTCTGGCCACTTGGCCGAGGAATTGTAAAGGCAATCACAGTAAACTACAAAGAGCTCATATAAACTTCTACAAAACCAAAATGCCTTTGGGGGTTCATTTTCATGGCATTTGTGCTTTCCTTTTCTCCCTCTTCATTATTTTTAACTGATATATAAAAATTGTACATATTTATGGGCTACCATGTTAGCCTTTCCATTTCTTATTTTTTATTTCTCTCCTTAGTACCAGAAATGAGCTTATTTAGCTCTAAGTCATGTGATTTACATTTCAGAAAAACTGAGAAATAAGTTCAGAGATACAAACAATTTTCATGAGAGTAACAGTATTAAAGACAATATTCTGTGATATTAACTCATTTTATTGCTTGGACTTTTGTTTTGTTTTGTTTTTGCTGACTCTATCATAGTTTCTTAAATTGCAGGTGGAATTTACAGAGGTAAATCATAAAATTTAGAGGCACAAAAGAACAATACGTTAGCATAATCAACCCTAACACTGAAGTCTTGTTTAATTTCTGCCAATTAATCAATATATTTCACTATAAATTATGTGTGCATTTAAAGATTTAATATGTTATCTTTAAATTTATTTCTTCCCTTCATTTTGAATCTTCTTTAAATGATAGCATATTGTGGATATAAAACTTTGATTTTATCCATGTCAGCATTATTATTTTAGGACTCCTTTCTTCATATGGCTTTTTTTTCATCAACACTGCAGATATTTCTATGTGGAAATTTTATTTTCCATTAGCTTTCTGTTCTTAAAATGCTGTATGCATTTATTTTGTTCTGCATTTCAATATATAAAAGCAATAATAGGAGTAATTAATGTTTTGCTATTTTGCTTCTAGTTTATGCAGAATAGTCATTTGATTATCAAATCCATCCAGGATCTGCAATTAGACCCAGTTCTGCAGCTGCTCTCTTCTTTTTTCCCATAATGCATGTTCCTTTCTTTAGAACTGTTGTTTTCAAATGTGTGTGATGTACAATGCTCAGAATGCATCTTCAAAAAAAATGTGGTTTCTCTTTCTATCTTCAAGGCCAAAATGAAAAGACACTGTTTTGAGCTTTTCAGAATTAAAGTGGTGCTTTTAGTGCCCATATATTTTTGTGATAGTGAATGCAGTCAACAGCTTTGTCATTTTGGTTGTCACTGTCACACTAGGTTTTCCAGATGTTCAAATGCAGAAATGTCATAAAATGCCATGGCAAGGATGTAATTTTTATTCCTTTTTATTTTTTTGTCTATTTTTTTAAATTAAAGAAAAGATGAGCAAAAGAATAGCCACAGCAAACACAGCCATCCACTCATCTCCCTAAATGGCCTAATAAAAATGCACAAGAATCTCCTGAGTAGTTCTGGAGATTATAAAGCTGCATGACATGCATGGTTGGACAATAAAACTTTAATATTTGAATTAGAAGAATATCCTGTGTTAATTATGTTAGAACTCAGAGATCCTTTACCTGTAAGATTAAATGACAACATGTTACTGGTAAGTCACATCTTATTTTTATAAATTAGGTATAGTATTGGAATATATTTATCTTTTAAAAAAAACACATTTTCTCTAATGACATGTCCAAAGATTTTCATTAGTGCTATGCCCTAACAAATTCTACTTCTACACCTAACACATTCAAAGTCACAAAATAACTTTTGAAGTTCAAAGGAGGGTTTAGAAATTATCTCTATATAATGATACTTTATCAACATACATGATGATTTCCATTAATATGTCATAAGAATATCACATGCATGTACATGCAAGAGGGAAGAATCTACTGCACTGTTCAATGTCATTTTGTAAAATAATGACATAGCAGGAATTAGACTGTAAGTCAGTCACTTGGACACAGCCTCCTAATTTCACTCTTCCCAAGGAATGGCATCGCTGTATAAAGGTCCTTTGTAGCTGCGCTTATTTTCACAAAAACATAAATAAATAAAAATTAAAAACCAGGAAAGATAAAACTAGTTCAATCACATGTGTCAGTTTCTGGCTTCAAATCAAGGTTTCGCGTACATGCCTAACAAAGTTACCTCTTTAATTCATTGAACAGAGCTGCTTAATTTTGTTTGAAAATTCTGTCTTTTAGGAAAACTACTCAAATGTCACTTGGAGGGGAAAACCTATTGCAGAAAATCAATTTAACAACTCTTCGAGAGACTTCTGACAGCACAACTAGGCATCACATTTCAGCTGAGTTTCAATGACTTTATTTAAAATTTCAAAATAAATTAATTTTAAAGCACTGTCATGGTGACTGACAAAAATAAATTTGAAATGGAAATTCCTTTGTAAAAAGTACTATGGCCCAATCAAATTAAGAAATAGAACTCAACTTATTTATTGGAGTTGTTTTTCTTTAAGATTGTCTAGCAACAATCATTAATTCTTGAGGCTTTGCATGGTCATTTTAAACTTCAATAGAGGATCAGGTGCCCCCAAAACACTGAATCCAGTGAGGAAGAAGGAATATGCACATAAAATAAGAAGTAATGGCACACTGTGGAATATTGCACATAAAACTAATGGCCTAGAACATAAGTCCTATAAAATTCGAGGAAAAGGAGGGTTTACCCTAGGCTGGAATAGTGGGAGATAGTTTTACAGAGAACTTGGGCTTTGATATGTTTTTGAGAGAAAGGAAGGTACAATTCCCAAATGCACTAAGGAGAGAATGAGCTTTGAATTTAGGGACAGGGGTTAGAGCAGCATGGGTGGATCAAACCATGAAATACAACCAGAGGCATTAAATAGTCCTACTTAGCCACAGACAATGGCTCAAAGTAACTGTTGATATGACAAAATTGTGTGCTTGAATTGATTTTAAAGATCTTCAATGCTAGTGAAAGGAATTATAGATTTTTAAATAACTTCACACATTTTTGTAAGTTATTGCAGTTGTTGATTTCAGCCACACATATCTAGGCACCTCCCTTAAGGTTCTGATTGATGAAGGCTGGATATGGGAGTATATTTTTAAAAGGATCTACAGTTAGAATGGATCACAGACTTCATGTGGACTGTGAAGTCCCAAAAGCTGCATGCTTAGTTTATTATTTGGCAATAGCCATCATGAAATTCCTGATAATTTTATCATAAATATTTGTCTGCTGTCATTTCCTATCACTACATTCATAAAGTAGTGTTTAACATGGCCTGTGAGCATGGAGTTCCAGTGGACCCAAAGTGTGTGAGAGTTTGGCAAGACTCAACATGAACTGAAGGCACGCGCAATGTTTATGACAGGAAATGGGGTGCTGATGGCCCTGAGAGGCCATGTTTTCTTCTTGAACCAGTATTTTTTTGACAGTAGAGAGCAAGTACTGGCATTCTAAGTGACAGAAAAGACCAAGCCTGTGCCTCATCCTTCCTTGTTCATGCTGTTTCTCTGCATTACCCAACCATCTACACTGAAAATGACAGATGGAAGAAAAAGGAACCTGGAGTTGTTCTTTTGATCTTCCTTATTCATTTGTAGGTTGAGTAAAAGTTTTAGTAAGATAAGGATGCATCAAAAAGTTGAACAAAAGCAGGTGAGGAAGTTTTATGAAGCATTTATACTGTTCTGTTAAGAAATGAATGCATATATGCCTATATAAGCTATAGAATACATACTATTTAACATCAATGTTTCCATTGATGTTAAATGAATTAAATGGCTTTATATTTGCATTTAGAAGATCACTGCACAACAAAACTCATGCTAACAATTTAAATTTGAATTTTTCTTAGCACAATATTAAGTAAAAAAATGACAAGTTCAGTGAAAAACTATGAAAATCTGAAAATTTTTAACATTCTAGTTCCTTTAGTGACATTGTTATCTGGTTTTGAACAAAGAACCCTGCATTTTCATTACACACATGACCCTACAAATTATGTGGAAGGCTCTGCACAGACAACCAGAATCATGAGGGCTGGAAGCTGCTGGTATGGTGATATTAAAGTATTTGAGTAGGGAAGTATTCCACAAGGTTTGTTCCACAGAGGCCTGGTAGGAAAAATGTAAGGAAACCTGTTGGAGGTGTTTATTATAGACTGGTGAAGAATAAAGGCTTTTACTAGGTTAATGCAAAGGGAGAAGAGGAGACAGAAATAAAAGGGAATCTAAAGGAAGCACTGTTGACTCCAAATGGAAGGAAAGGAGAAAGGAGAATGTGAAAAATGACTCCAAACACTGAAAACTTGGTACTGGATCACAATAATTCTCTCAAAAGAAAGAGAAAATGCAGAGTCTCCACCTTTAAATGGAAGATTTTTAAAAAGAGAAGAGACAATGAGGAACGTTTCCTCCATTGGCCTCTTGGACACTACAGCAGAACTGAGGAGAAATCTGGCCACCATTGTGGATATAGAGATTCTCTAATGAATTAAGTAAAATCTTAAGGAAAGATAGTAGAGAGAGAAAGCAAACACCTATGCCTTAGCCACTTAGCACAACTTAGGAAGCAAGAGCAGGAAGAGCAGCCTGTGCTCCTGATGAAAAGTGCAGACGCAGCATCCAGAGCCTAAAGACAGCTGTGATGGCAATCCTCAGCGAAAGAAAGCAGGGCGATGATGGGTTTCAGAATAACTGGGTGGAACACTGTTGCACACCACAGAGCAAAGGAAGTTAGAAAAGATGACAGTGTTTTGAATTTTTAAGTACACATTCATAAGTGACCATGGAAGAAGCAATTTCCAGAGAGTTGCTTTTCAGAAATTGTTAAGCTGGTGAGAGTTTCAAGTTTGAGTGGGCAGTGAGTGGGCAGCTGTGACTGTACTGTACACTTCTGAGTTGAGAGTTGGTAAGAGTGAATTTAAACAGAAGAGAGGCAAGCAACGTTAGTAGAGAAAATGAAAAATTTCTTTCAAGGCGAATGATTAATATCTATATGGATATTTTTATCATTAATTTTATGTTTTATACTATTTCTACTGAGTACCTATACTTTGAATTAATCAAACAGCAGAGATATAGATAAATGGATGGAAGGATAACAGAAAAAATTATGAAGCATGAAGAATTATAAAGTCTCTTCCTTATCCAATAATACATACCTGCTATGTCCAAACTGCCATTAAGGAAAACAGAATGAAAATATACATGCTACCCTTAGTGAGCTTATAGTAGTGGATATAATTAAAATTCTACTAATGATTAAATACCATGTAGAATCTAGTAAAAAGCATGATGGAATGAACAAATAAATAAGTAAACTTTTTATTTTTATTTTCTAGTATCCTGGAATGCAATGCACATATTCCAGTGGAAAATGAGAAATGAATACATTGGAAAGATCACTCAGAGACAGTGCCAGAAAGGGAAGAAAAAGGACACAGAATTAAAATACCTATACCTGTTCTTCAAAGAGCAGCAGGAAAGAGCAGAGAAGAATGTGTGGAAGTACAGAGCCATGTAAATGAGACAAGGAAGCCACACTGAACTGTTTCAGATGAAACTCTGAGAGCACAAAGCTTTGATAGGCTCAGTGAGTTACAGGTAACCTAACCTACCAAGAAGGAAGACAAGAAGGGCTGCAACAGACACCCAAAGGAAAGATCAGTAGGTCTTGTGATCTTTTGCTCAGGATGCCCCTTCCTCACAGGCAAATTATTCCAGTTTACTTTTTTAAAAAATTCTATTCAGATGGAATTTATGCACCTAATTTTTTTTATTTGTTCAACATAGTCTTACATATAGGAGTGAATTGTTGCCACATATTCATAAACACATGCATAATGACAGAGCAAGCCAACCCGATGCCAGTTCATAATCTCCCCTTTTTGGGTTCCCCTAGATCCCATATTTCCCCTAATTTACCCCCATGTTAGTTGGGCTTCTCATGGAAGACTGAGGTTCCCCACTGGGTTGATAACTCCCAACTCCCTCCCTCCAGCTGCCCAAATATCTCTCTTATTCCCACCCCCTCCCCTGCTGCCCTCCCTTTATCCCCCAGCATCATAGGCAAGGTTCCCCCTGTTCCTGTAAAAATTTACCCATGTTGAGGTTACTATTAGCTTAGCCAACTTTCAGTCTGTTTCCTATTGTATTCTATCTTCCACATATGAGAGAAAACATTTGACCCTTGAGTCTCTGAGTTTGGAATATTTCACTCAGCACAATTTTTTCCATCTTCATTCATTTGGCTAAAAATGCCAAGATATCATTCTAATAGCAGAGTAGAATTCCATTGTATGTATGTATCACAGTTTTTGAATCCATAGCCAGAGAGTCATCTGGGTTGGTTCCATAGTTTAGCTACAGAAACCTGAGCTGCTATAAACATTGATGAAGCTATATCTCTGTAATATGCCAATTCTAGCTCACTGCTCATATTCTTCATTTTTGCCACTCTGACAGGAGTGAGGTGGAATCTCAGTGAAGCTTTGATTTGCATTTCTCTTATTGCTAGTGATATAGAGAATTTTCTCATATATTTATGGGGTTTTTTGGACTTCCTCCATAGAGAAATTTCTATTTAGCTCCCTAGCCCATTTTATTGATTGGATTATTTGTGGTTTTGGTGTTCAGGTTTTTGAGTTCTTTGTATATTCTGGGTATTAGCCCTTTGTAGGAGGCAAAGATTTTCTCCCATTCTGTAGGTTCTCTCTTGACACTCTTGACTCATTCTTTAGCTGTGCAGATGCTTTTAAGTTTAATGGCATCCCATTCATTTATTCTTGGCTTTAATTCTTGCTCTATGGGAGTCTTGTTAAGGAAGGTGGTGCCAACACCTATGTCATGTAGTGTTGATGCTATTTTTTCTTCAAGCAATAGTATATTTGCTGGTTTAATTTCCAGAACCTTGAACATTTTGATTTGATTCTTGTGCAGGGTGAGAGGTAAGGATCCAATTTCAGTTGTCTGCATATGGCTGTCCAGTTTATTCAGCACCATTTGTTGAACAGGTTATCCTTCCACACTATGCTTTTGCCCTCTTTATCAAAAATCAGATGGTTAAAGATTTGAAGGTTTGTCTCAGTATCTTCTATTCTATTCCATTGGTCTTCAATTCTGTTTTGATACCAATACCATTCTGCTTTTGTTACTATAGCCCAATAGTATAATTGCACGTCAGGAATTGTGACAACTCCTGCTTCCTCATTCTTGGCCTTCTGTAATTCCATACAAATCTGAGAACTCCTTTTTCTATATACGTGAAGAATGTCATTGGTATCTTGATGGGGATTGCATTGAATCTGTATAGGGCTTTCGGTAGAATGGCCATTTTGATTATATTGATTCTGCTTAACCAAGAACATAGAATGTTTTTCATCTACTCAGGTCTTCTGCAATTTCTTTTGTTAATGTTTGATAGCTTTCATTGTAGAGGTCCTTTATATCATTTGTTAGATTGATGCCCAAGTATTTTATTCTTTTTGAGAAAATTGTGAATGGGACAGACTTCCTGATTTCTTCTTCAGAGGACTTGTTGTGGGAGTATAGGAAAGCTAATGATTTATGAGTGTTAATCTTATAACTAGTCACTTTGATGAAATCTTTTATAAGCTCTAGTAGTCTTCTGGTCAAGTTTATTGGGTCTTGTAGCTATAGGATGAAAATAGGATCATGCCATCAGCAAATAGAGATAAAAGACATCTTGACTTCCTCTTTTCCTATTCAAATTCCTTTTATTTCCTTCTCTTGTCTGATAGCTCTGGCTAGGATTTCAAAGACTATTTTGAATAAGAGTGGTGAAAGTGAACAACCTTGTCTTGTTCCTGAATTCAATGGAAATGCTTTCAGTCTTTCTCCATTGAGCATAATGTAGGCTATGGGTCTGTAATAAATGGTTCTTCCAAATTAAAGTATCTACCTTTAATACACCATTATCAACAATAGACAGAACATCAAAACAAAATATAACAAAGATATCTCTAAACTAAACAATCTATAAATCAAATGGACTTAATAGACATTTACAGAATATTCCATCCCAAATTGGCTGAGTCTAGTTTCTTCTCAGCAGCTCATGGATCCTTCTCCAAAATAGACCACATCATAGTCCACAAACCTAACTTAAGAAATATAAAAAGTTGATATAGTCCCATGTAGCCTGTCAGACTACAATGGTATGATCTTAGCAATTAACAGCAAGAAAAACAGAAACTACTCAAATACTTGGAAATTGGATAAGACCCTCTTAAACGAACAATAGATAAAAGAGGTAATGAGAACAGAAATCAAAAAATTCCTGGAAACAAATGAAAATGATGAAAGGATGTATGAAAATCTCTGGGATAGTATGAAAACATTCTTAAGAGGTAAATTTATAGCACAGTGCCTTCATCAAAAATCAGGAAAGAGCCCAATAGACTTATGCTCCAACTCAAATCCCTACAAAAAGAGGAACAATCTATTCCCAAACCTAATAAAAGATAGGAAATAACTAAGATCAGAACTGAAATCAATGAAATTGAGAATAACAACAACAACAAAAAACAATATAAATTATCAACAAAGCAGAGTTGGTTCTTTGCAAAAATAAAATAAATAAGATCAACAGACCCCTTGCCAATCTCAACAAAAGGATAAATGATGTGAAGCAAATCAACAAAATCAAAGATGAAAATGGAGATACCACCGCTGACTCAACCAAACTCCAGAAGATTATCAGAACTTATTTTGAAAAATTATACTCTGCCAAGTTTGATAATCCTGAAGAAATGGAAAGATATCTTGCCACATATGACATTCCAAAATTAACATGGGAGGACATTGAAATTCCAAACCAACCAATCTCAGGTAGTGAAATTGAAACAGCAATCAAAGGCCTTCCAAAAAAGAAATGAACCTAGTTACTTTTAAGAGCTCATTTTTCTTTTGAAATCACCTGACTGGAACTGTACTCAATAATCATCCTCCTTCCTGAAATTCTATCATTTTTAAAGTTTGTTCCACATGGTTCGACCTCCTCTTCTGCTCATTTCTGTAGTTGTTTTCAAGTTTGAATCTTATCTGTGTCTGACTTGAAGCTCCTCAAGGACAGGGAAGCACAGCTTATGCTTAATATGTATCTCTCCAAGTATTTGCAGAGGATATTTTTAATAAATATTCCCTGATCGGCTAAAAGGAGAGAATGAAATATTATAGACACATATAAAGGAAAGATTTCTCTCTTTTCTGTCATTCTAGGATATTTATTTTACTAAATTGTGTGCTGAATATAGTGTGGTACTTTCAAATTCAGTGTCACAGTAACTACGTCTGTAGAATTCAAAGTATCTACTTCATAACTGAAAGTGACTTTTTACACCACCAGTTTTCAATAATTTAAAAAATAATTTCCTTTAAGATACATTTTATACTATAGGGACAGAGTCAAGTCCAATTACCAGTAGCTAGTATATACTCAAAGGCAGGATTATTATATGTTCTATCCCCAACTGTACCATTAGTTCTACAAAGAATAACACAAAATTAAGAAAACCAGGTTAAATAACTATCACCTGGATAATTCAAATCAAAATGCATTCTGGCTAAATCTACATTTAGACCCACTCTGAACAAAATAATACGTACAAATAATTCTGACCAAGAACTGCTTGTTGTAAGATAACTAATAATTATCAATAAAATTTTCTCAATTTTCATTTTATTTCAAAGTCTTAGCTAACACTCGGGAAAGATTTAACAGTGTTGATTGTTACCTAGATTCACAGGACGGTTACCTTCAATTTCAAATGAATTTTGCAGAGTTGTACATTGGTCTTGGTTTTTAGTGTTAGATGGACTGAAACCAATGAGGTAGTTGATTTCTAATTATAGTTGATTTTCACTATGTAATCCCAAACAAATATTTCTAGATACTAATTGATAGGGATCTTCTCCAAATATCCTTAGCCTGCTATGGTGAGGGACATGCAAATCTTTTCACTTTGCCAACTAGGAAAGTTATGTGATCCTCAATATAATCAAGATAATAGTGTAAATTGCTTATAATAGATTAATCATTTAGGTTGCCTATCATCAAAAGGTCTCAGCACTTTAAATGTATAAAAAGTTGGAATTTTTTTTCCTTTTAATTTGACCTGACCTCATGCACAAGACAGTCTCAAAAAAGACATGAAGCAGAGTTCTTCCACATCTTTCTGATTGCTGCACAGATTCCCAGTTGAGACCATACACCAATTTTCCTTCTTCTCTGGGAAGAGGTGGAAAGAAGGTGAATCCAAAAGGAGCACAGGCTTTGTCCCAGGACATCCATTCAAAAAGGCATGCTAACAAATTAGAACTGACATATTCTAGATCCTTATTCACTACAGCATATTAATCATTCAGTCATTTTTTTTAAATTGTTTTTCTCTCTTCTTCATGGTTAATACAGCTAAAGCCTTGAAAATTCTGCATACAGTTTCAAAGAAGCAACTTTTAAGTTCTCTGTTTTTTATTCTCAATTCAATTTGCTTCTTACTTTAATATTTCAGTAATTCATTTTTAAACTTTTTTTTTTTTTTTGCTGAAGTTTAAAACACACAGTTCAAATGATTTACCACCATTGGAACATGTAACCAACAACGAGGTCAAGAACATAGTACACTAGAATGGCATCCTCATACGTCTCCCAGTCAATCCCCTCTCCTTAATCTCCCCAAAAGCCACTGTCCTGACTTTCTAATTTTGCATAAATAGTACCATAAGGCGTGAAATATTTTAACGTTACTCTTTTTTTGTTGGGGGAGGGGTAAGAGGGAAGTTTATCCAAGTAATTCCACATAGCTGCATTTTGATAATTTATTTTAGTGTACAAAATTCTATTGTTTTAATAGAGCATGATATCTTTATCCATTATAGTGATAGAAATTTGAGTATTTTTCCCCAAGTTCTTTGCCTACTATGAACAAAATCACTGTGGATATCTTTGCCCATGTCTCTGAGCAAACAAGCTTATGCATTTTTGTTGGACATGCATCAAGAAATGAAGTTATTGGGTCACAGAATAGATTATTATCTACTTTACTAATATTACCAAACTATCTTAAAATGTTTAACTAATTCACTATCGTATCATCATTAAGAGTTTATTTTTTGAGATTTAAAGCAGCATTAACTATATGCCTACTATATTCCAGAAGAAAATGTTAATTTCTGATGCCCCAAATTGACTAAGAAACAGAATCTTCCCATGGGGACTTTTCAGTCACATAGAGGTATTGGACATATAATCAAGAAGTACAGAGAGGAAGCCAATATTTACATTAATAAGTTACTGAGACAGATTAGGAGAGAGAGTAAAATGGCTAGGTAATCAGGACCATGGGCCCCATTCAAACATACCTAGAAGCTACCAGAGAACTAGAGAGCTTTTAATGGTATGCAAAGAACCTTCAAATGCAAAAGACTCTGAGGCTCACCTGAGGGAGCAACTCCTTTGTCCCAGAGGCAGGAAAACTAAGAAGTGGGGGTGAACACAGATGGGAACTAGGAAAGATTTGCTATCTGTTTTACGTAGATTTTAACCAATGATTTTGGTGCTTACTTCCAATGCCTGTTTTACATAGTTTAACCAATGATGCTGATGTTTCTCTCAATGCCTGCTTTACATGGATCTTAATCAAGGCTCATACCCCAAACCAATATAAACCCCGGCATAACACATCAGATCAAGTCCTGTTTCCAGGTTCCCCTTGCAGAGTCTGTGCTCTCCTTCCTTATATAAATCCTACTCCTTTTATGCTTCCCTTCCATGATTATCCATGGATTTTATACTTCAAGTTCACAAGACAAGACCCCGGAAGATTGGCATCAAATTCCTGGGTTGTATTTCCACAACAAGAGCTACAGTGCACTGCTCAAGAGCAGCAGGGGAAAACTCCAGCTCTTGCTAGGTAGCTGCTAACACTATTTGGGCCGCAGAATCCTGCAACCAGCCCAAATTTCCAGTTTTAACCAGGAATAGCTGCAAATACTGAAAACAGGCTACTTTGGCCACAGAATTCTGTAGCCAGCCCAATTTCATTCGCCAGCGGGAGCAGAGAATTCAGCCTCATCTCAACCCCCCCACATCATCAAAACATAAATACAGTTCATCTTGAGGCTGGAGGAATAGCTCAGTGGCACAGTGCTTGGCATGCTTGAGGCTGAGTTCAATGGTTACACAGAAAACAACACAACTGTTGAAAAAGTGCTTCTCTACTTTGTTTTTGCCTCCACAGAATTCATCTGATAAATATGCTCAAGCTGGTTGTGAGCAACGATCTTTATAAGGGATAACGTAGGCATTAAGGATTCAGTGATTCAACCTAGATATGTACAGAAGTAAGAAATCATAGAAGTGACAACGCTGATTGACTCTGGTCTTGAAAGATGGTTTTCTACGAGGGATACCATGAAGGAGTCTTCTGGGAGAAAACATTTGAGAGCAAAGTTATCAAAGTTCTTTATCAGCATGCCACAATTAGAAAACTGGGACATAAGGTTCTTCAGTAATGGCTCCGTCATGTTGGGTGGGCAGCATGTGGGTAGCAGAGGCAGATCATAAGCCAGGAAAGTCAAGCATGGCAGCCAGCCCAGAAGCAGGCAAGTGCTAACAAAAAACTGACTCTACTGGGGACCAGGGGAAAATCCGAAGGTGGTGGTGACAAGAAGAATGAAATCTCCAGTGACTGAAAGTCCATCTCCAAGGAGCAGAAGAGTTGCTAGGAGTTGCTAGGAGACCTCACCGATGTGTCCCTTGGTGGCAAGCTCTATTTTAAGCAGATCAGGCAGTAAGATAAGGCTGAGGCCCATTCATTTAAGAAGAGCCAGGTGGCAGAACACCTGCAGGAGGACATGCTTGAGTAGAGGAGCAAGCCGCAGAAGTCAGTGGCAGACGAAACTCAGGCTCCAGTCACAGAAGACCATGTAAATTTTATAGGGCTACCAGTTCTCCATCACGTTTAGTCATCACCAACACCTTTACTTGGTCATCTTCTCCACCCTCAAAGACTGCACCATCATTACTTGGAGCATATATGATGGACAAAAGATGCATGTGATTCCTTGAGCTAAGAGAGGTGCATCAGGACAACCCAACCACAGCAGCCACATTCTCCATATGGCCTTCTCCTCCAGTGACAAGTATTTTGATATAGGCAATCACAGAATGTTTATTCTCTTTTAGAACACCGGGACTATGAGCTGGCATGCCACAGGCATCCACCAGCTCTGGCACTGCATCCTCCAACAGCTCTGTGAAGGTGTAGAATATGAATTGTTGAGAACTCATATGAGATACTGTTCAGGCACCAGAATGCTGTGGCTATGCTGGATACTCAGAGTTGGGAGTGAAGGGTGAGAGTTGGGGGCTATGAAGGGACTGTGCCTGTGTGGAAGATCCCCAAGGGATCCCAGTTCATTTTCTATGTCCACCAGAGGTCCGCTGACTGCATCAATCCATTCAATAAGAAAGACAGTGTTTGGTACAGGATGGTGCTGTGGCCTCATGGGTCCTTTCCAAGCAGCAGCCACTTAGCTTGAAGTGTGAAATTCATGGGCTACAGAGGAAGCCAGGCCCAGAGCAGCCCTACTCAGCATGGACCTGGTGGTGACAGGTTTCCTCAGCCTCTGCATGTGCTCTGGCAGTGTGGGGCAGGCTTGTAGTTCCTTGGCCTTCTCTGTGATGCCTGCCCACCTCAGCCAGTGGATTTTATCAACAGCCTCAAGTTCTTTAACATGGGATGATTTCCTTTTGGCTGGGATGGGGCAGGAATACAGGCTTGGCTGTTGGTGGCACATCGAAGAGGCTTATAACTGTCTGCCTCCTCCTACTCCCCATGGACTCAAGACTCCCCATTGCTGTCTGCTAACACTTTAATTCTTCTTATTTCAGTCCTGCCAAGGCCAAGCCTCCCTTTGTATTAATAGCTCTCCCTAAAAAAAAAAAAAAAAAAGGCAGAAAACTAGGACAGTTGAGCTGAGAGCTGAGATATAGATTATAAATGATAAGGCTGTAAATATTCCACAATAAAGGTGAAGCCATGGAGGACTCTGCTAAGGATTTTGCACTTAATTTCATAGATAATGAAGACCATCAAATGGTGTTTAGAAGAGGAGTGAAATGATCAAGTTTGGAATTCTAAAAGATCACTATGGTTTTGAGGGCTGGTAGAGAGACATGATATTACAGGCCCAACACTACTTGAAAGGCCACTGCAATAGTTGAAGAGAAAGATAATGATGATGACAGTTTACACCAAAATATTTGCAGCAGGTAGGAAAAGAGTCACCATGATGTTAATTATACAGAATGAACAGGATGTGCCCTGGATTCAATGCAGGTGGAAGAATAAGGAAATGCATTTGGTTTCTTACTTTGTCAATTAGGCAGATGTGTCAAGATCAGGTAAACCATGAGAGAGGAATATTTAGAAGAAAAAATAATGTCCAGTGAAGTCCATTTGAAAAGATCTAGATTTTATCAAGTCACAAGATATGTCAGATACCATTAGTTCTCTTCCCTGGTACACATTATCTCTTTACCACTTTAATTAAAGACAAACCAAGCTTTATTATTTTATAACTTAGGTAATTTTATTATTTTTATTAGAGCTTCATGGTTTAAATAGTATCTGTGTTCATTCCAACAAACACATACATCCATGGAAATCAATTTAACTGAGTTCATGAACTCAAAATGAAAGACTGCATCTTCTAATCTCCCTTGTAGAAAGGTGTGGCCATGTGATCATGTTCTGAAAAAAGGGATCTGTACAAAAATAATATCTTCAAGTGAAAGGTCATAGTACCTTAGAAAGAATGATTGGGCCCTTCACTTCCTCTCCCTTCTTATTAAGGTGAAAAGGAATGGAGTGTTGTTGACACATTTTACCCCATGAACAAGGACAATACAGTTAGGAATAGAAGAAACAAAAGACAAAAGAAGTATATTGTAGAACAGAGTGGTGACCCTTGCTGTGTTTGCCTGCTATTAGATAAATAAGCAACTTTGTCTTTTAGTCTGTCGAAACACATCAAATTATGTTCTAGTGCACGAACTCACAGATGGAGATGTCTGTTATATTCCAGTAATTCCCCAACCATCGACATAGAGCTTTTCTCTTATATCAGAATATAAGATAACCATATCTACAAAAAGATATTTATTCTTTCTAGAGAGAATTTCATTGACTAATACGAGGCTTTCTGACTATCACCATTATGTAAAGATATAAAATGCCCAGGAACAAAAAAAATATTTATGTGAAAAATTTTTAACTCTTGGTTAAATTACAGGGATGGGAGGTGTAACTTAGTGGCAGAATCCCTTACCTCGTATATATGTGGCCCTGAGCTCCATCCCCAGTACTGGAAAAAAATATAGATGATGATGATGATGATAGATAGATAGATAGATAGATAGATAATAGATAGATAGAGATAGAGTAGATAGATATTGGTTGGAGGTATGAGACTACAAGAACTTATTGACTTAAAGACAAAGACTTGTTCACTTCCTTATAGTCATCCCCAGAGTCAAGGTTAATGGGAGTTGCTCACTCCCAAGAAATATTGAGACATTTAGATTCCTTTCATAATCATCTTCTTCACTGTTATATGGCTCTGGGCTGTAGGAAAGGGGGAAAAGAAAATGTACCCCTGTCTTGGAACAGATATTACCTAGCACTTGGGCTATCTTTCCTCTATCAGGGATTTAATCATATGGCAACATGTTAATGGCAAAAGATTCTGGGTCTTGTTTTGTGCCCAGGAAAAACAGTAAATTAGATTTGTGTAGACAGCTATCAGCTTCTTCCACAGTAGGATGAGCAAGGGCTCCAATATAGCATAAAAGATGAATGTGAAAAACTGGTTTCAGTTAGATTATGAAACTCTTTAAAAACCAGGTGTCAAAAGAAATTTTTTAAGCAGCATGGTTACAACTGATTAGGTTGCATGTACAACAGTTGACAGGAGATGAACTGACGGCATGGGTAGGCCACTCATTTAGATAAGGAAAGCATGAATTCAGTCTGAAACAAAGGAATGACCATAAAAATAAAGATGGAATAGGTAAAACCTGGACAATATCTCTAAAGAAACTACCATAACTGTTGGTTGGAGGGTGAGGAAATGAAAATGGTAAAAATACTCAAAGTTCTAACTTAAGGTAAATAAGATAACAAAAACTGTAGTAAGAATACAGAAAAGTAAAGAGTTAAATTTAACACAAGGTGCTTAGAACATCCAGAAGGGAGTTGCAAATAGTTTCCTGGATATCCATAAACACATGAAGTTGGTGATGTGCACAGCTCTGGATACAACATTGAGTACGCCAAAGCAAAGCAGAGAAAGAAGAATAGAGAATGAAGATTCTGATCAGAATGTCTGTACCCCCACCACTAGATCTGTAAGCTGAAACTCAATCGCCAATGTGATAGTGTGAAGAGGTGGGGCCTTTGAGAAGTGATTGGGTTATAAGGCTGGAGCCCTCAGGCAGGGGATTGGTATCTTATAACAGAAGACTTGGAGAGCCACCTGCCCCTTCCACCAACTGAGGAGAATGAAAAGGTACATTTATGAATCAGAAATTGGGCTCTCATGAAACACCGAAGATACCAGCACCTTGATCTTCAACTTCTCAGCCTCAAAACTGTGAGTAGCACATCTCTATTGTTGTAAGAGTCATCCACTTTACTGTGTTTCATTAAAGCAGTCTAGAGAGTGTAAGTCAGCTGAATGACATATGCAACGTCAGTGCTTGGAAAAGAACGAGTGAAAAATGCAAACTATGAGATGAGATGGAGACTTCTGAAGAAACAAGGAAAAAAAGAACCTCACCTACAAGTTGTCTCCTACACCCTCAATAATGCAGTGGGAATACTGATTTCATAAGTATTTCAGAAGCAAACCAAACCAAAGCAACAAATACTAGTTTGAATTTCATCTTTATGTCTTTTTTTTTAATTTACAGAGGACAACATACAGTTTAATATATAACAAAACGGGAAAGTGGTGTGGCTTATACAAGAATGCTTCACATAGCTATGAATCAAAACCAAACCTCCTTTACAAATCAGTCAGAGCCTATTCATAAGCAGGTTTGAACAGATGCCCAGGAGGCAAGTGCAAATTGAAAACAGTTCTAGTCAAATCCACTTTGTTTTATAGCTCTTGGACATCTCTAAAAGACTGCTAGTGTTTCCGGATCCAGTGCCTTTTTATTTGGGGTTTGATCCTGAGATCCTTTTGTTGAATACAAATTCTTAAAATACAATGTTTTGTTTTCCAACTTTGCATTGGGAATAAAAAACATGAGCTAATTGACTTCTGCAGTTAAATCATTCACTCAGTTAACACATAGATATTATACTTATTATGAGGAAAATTAATATGTTAAATACGCACACTTATTATGCCATCCATAACAGAAAAGATGGTCATTTGAACAAACAATTCAGAGAACCAAAAGGAAGTAAGTGGGCAAAACTCAGTAAGCTTTTTTCTTTTTCTCAAAGTAATAATAGTAGCAAAAATTAACCTGTTTTTTCACATGTTTTTTATTTAACCCTGTGAATAGGTCTATCAAGTAGTTACTCTTGAAACCCACATTAACATAAACGAAAACAAAATGCAGACATTAAGGAACTTGACTGAGGTCATCCAACAAGGAAAACCCTCAAGTATTGCTGTTCCCGAACCCACAAATTTAGCCATAAATCTTTATTTCTTCTCTTGTTAAGATACAAGCTACAGAAAGAATCAAAGCACTTCCTAGGAATACACCAAATATAATTAATTATACATATGTCATCTGAAATTTCAAGTGAACTAAGTTCTAATGGTAGCCCAGTATATTTCTCCAATATTAATAATTTAAAAAAGCAATTTCTGTTTCAGAGTTCAACAAACTAAGAAGATGCTAATTCAGTAAAATATTAGTTTTTTAATTACCTCCTAATTATCTCTTCTACCTAACGCACATTCCCAGAACAAGGGAATTACTGAAAAACGTTGCAGAGAAAATAACATAGGTGTTGGCATCCTCTATACTACCACATTGCATATGCACCAAACAAAGTGAACCCTCTCAACCTTCAGTCAGACACTACCTATTAAGACTGTAGCACATTGTTTTATAATCTTCATTGATTGTCCCTGATCCCAAACTAGCCAAAAGTTATATGCAGAGAAATGCTAGAGCTAGGCAAACAAGAGGAAACTGAAACAATTACACAGAGCTTACAGTGTCAATATAGAAGTTTAATATCTATGGGACTTTCAGGTCTGGGAAGAGTTCTAAAGAAATCAATAGTCACCAAGAAGTTGTTAAAACCCTACAGAATTTTCAAATGTAAAACAGTTGAGTCCCTAGCAATTCACAACACATATAGATGAGACTTAATGTACAAAAGGATTTATTTTCATAGCTTGTCTACAAGCTCTCCAGTTCTCATTTCCATAGATATTTTGTTCTTAGAATCTACATAGCATGAATTTCAAATAAAGTGAATTGAAAATAAAATACTGCTCAATAGCTGAGGAATTTATAAACTTGCTTAACTGTTTAAGTTGTCTATCAACCAAGAATATTTACATTTTCAAATATGCACTCTCTTGAAAAATAGAAGAAAATTAAGTTGCTAGACAAGTTCATTCTGATTGTTTAAAGGAAAATATTTAGACAGATATTGTTTTAATGAAGATGAAAGGTCAGAAACCTTAAAATAAATTACTGGACATGGCATAATAGTTACACACTTTGAAGCAAAATCATTAAAAAATTTACCAAATACAACTGTTGCCCAGTACCCATGTGGGATTGGTTCCAATACCCCATAACTGCTGATACCAAAATTTGCAGATGCTCAAGTTCTTTAAATAAATGGAGTGGTATTTGCATATACCTAGACACATCCTCCCATATACTTTAAATCATTTCTAGGTTTCTTAAAGTACCTAATACAATTTAATTTCTATGGAAATAGTTGTTATACTATATTATTCAGGGAATAATGACAAGAAAAAAATCAATGTGTTATTTCTGATCTGCAGTTGGTTGAATCCACATATGGAGAATCCACAAATACAGAAGGCTGATTGCATTAAAAATTATCTACATGAGATAGATCTTGAAAATAAAATGATGGAATCATGATCACAAAGTGATAGGGCCAGAATTTGAGCTTCCCATACAGGATGCACACTCTGTGGCTTCTTATTAACAAGTCACATCACAGATCATGAAATCATAATTTTTCCTCTTTTTAAAGATATGGTCAGTGGTGATCTGCTGACAACTGAATATAAGTAAAGGACAGAAATAACAAAAGAAAAGGACAGAAATAACAAAATTCATAGAATTTTGCCATCTGAAAAATAATGGTAAAACAAATAACTATGGGGCTACAGTGCTTCAAAAATTTTGAAGGTGTTTCATGCGGAGAAAGAGCTAGCTCCATTCAGCACCTGGCACAGTGCCTAACACATTACAGGTACTCGTTAACTATTTAATCTACAACTGAGGGGAAGGCTCTATTAATACACAAATCATTTGTTGATTATCTCTAGAGCCATAAAATTATTCTAGAATCACAAAATTAGGTGAAATAATATCAAGACAGTGTTTTGCTTTAATGTATAAAAAATTATAAATTGCAGCTATGCAATAGTGCAAATGGGCCAAGTCTAAAGTTAGAGTGTGCCAGGAAGCTCTGCCTGATTCTTTTGCATGTCCCTAATTGGTTGCCTCTTCAGTAAGCATTTGGACTGGCTGATTGACTTTTTTCTTTTCTTTTTCTTTTTAAGAGTGAGGGACAGTGAGAGAGAGAGAGAGAGAGAGGGAGAGAAAATTAATTTTTATTTCTACTTTTCAATGTGGCCTTCATTGCTCCAACACTTTGTTGTGTAGGTGGTGCTAAGGTTCGAACCTGTGTCCTCAGGCATGCCAGCCAGGCAAGTGCTGTAACTACTGAGACAACACTACAACTCCCAGGACTGGCTGACATTTAAAAGCCTCTGTGACGTTGTGCTTTCCGTTTTTCCTTGAGATTCTCTATTGCACTCTCTCTACACTTTAAAGAGTAATTTCTTATATGTTTCCCTGTGCACAAATATTCCATTCCTTTTTCCATCCTTATCTGCAAGCAACTACTATTACAACAAAATAAATCTACATCTGCTCATTCATTTAATCTTACCACTGTACCCCATAGTCACATTTTAATTCCTGATGAACATGCAGAAAAAAAAAAAATTGACCTTGAGGGGGCTTGCCTGGCATGAGCGAGGACATGGGTTCGAACCCCAGCACCACGTACACAATGAACTGTCAGAGCAACCAATGCCACATGAAAAACTAAATAAAATTGATTCATTCTCTCTCTCTTTCTTACTGTCCCTTACTCTCTCTTTAAAAAAAAAACACTATCTATACATGTATAAGCGTTTGTGTAGGGGTATATGTATTTAAGAATATATTTAGGTCCATATTGTTTTGGAAACATTATGCTAGAATACCAGCATTTTAAAAATTTTTACAACTTCTAAAGATGATTATTTGAGTGACTACCTTTTTGCTTTTTCTCATTATAATCATCTTGATAGAGAGAAGCAGTCAATGAAGCTGAAATTTTAGGTCCTATCTGAACTTGGAATAATTGAATAAATATAGCCAAAATGTGAATGTAGCTATTGCATGGAGACTTAAAAGAATGCCAACCATTGTCTTTATTCTTGATGGGGATTTAGTGGAGAAAACAAGGATGACTAGGTAGCTGGGGGTGAGAATAAGTCAACCTTAGCCTCAGATCTGATACTTCATCACAATATGCCAGCTTTCTCACATATGAAACAGGGAATGGTGGCACTTATTTATTCTCACCTCTTTCTTAAGTTTTTGTGCATCTGAAAATGAAAAAATAAACATACAAATATTTGGTTCATACAGCTATATACACATATCAAGTAGCACTGAATCTGGGTGTGGGTTTAAGATTCATGCATACTTAAAATCAGCCAATTTAAAATCTGTCAGTGCTGTAAACTACAAATTAGGAACCAAAATTCTATCTATTACCACCATTCCTGAACTTTAGTACTTACTCTGTCAGCATTGTTACTGCCACTGTTTTATGTACTTCTCTTTAAAGTGCTTTCCAAAGACAAACCTGCATATTCTAGAAAGATATAAATTCTGTATCATACAAAAGAACAGTTCTTATGTAAATTTAATTTCATATTGATTTTGTCTTTCCATCATATTCATTGCAAAGTCAAATCACGCAAAGAAAATCAATAACTGAACATTAAGGAAGCACTGTTCATACAAAGAGCTGACTACTATTTTGCATATCTATTCTTTTTATTTTATTTCCCACATTCTGTAATGCTGCAAGCTGAAAAAATGCATTACTGAATAAATTAAAGTTAATATTCTCCTGCCTTTTGAAAGAGCAAAAACATATTAAGTCCAGGCAGGATGTTTCTTTCTTTTTCTTTTTCCTGGTGCTTGCCACGTTCTGTATCAATATCAATGGCTTAAGACCATATTATCCATGGCTGCCATTGAAATGAATGGTACTACAGCATCCTGTTATGAAAGGGCATTTGATGATTTGGCAGGTGAGAGATTATTAAATCTTGAATTTGAAATGCTGGGGCATTATGAAACCACTTACTTCAAATAACTGTGGAATCCACTCAAACTATATCTTCCTTCAGGAGATAAAATACCATGTAGGTTTCAATGTTCAAGTGTTTTCAGAAGCTTTGAAAACTGAACACCTGCAGTTATTCACACATACATCTTGCCTTTTCAATAGAAATATCCCAATAGCATTGTTTTTGAAAATATTATATTTATTAAACCATGGTTAATTATATTTAGAGCTCTGTATTGAAACATACATAGCAGTTAATATTAGCTGTACACATTGGAAAAATAAAAAATTCATTCTCTGAATTAATGCTAACAACAATAGATAAGGGTGTTCTTTTTCCATATTAAATATGTTTAGAGAACATTTGGGAAAATGTGAAATTTAAGCAAATCTAAACATTTAACCATACACAGAGACAATCTTAAAGGATTCATGCATTCATATGCCTATTGTATCCTTCCCAGAGAAAGCAAAATGAGTGCATAAATACATACATATATAAGCTGATGATAAATGTTATAGATGTAAAGTACTGCAGCACACAACTCTCAATTATAAAATATGGTACTATGTATTGAAAATTCAATAGTTAACTAACTCGCACACAGTCCTTTGATTTTTGCCAAACTCTTGGATTTATAGCTATATGAGAATTCTTCAGAGAAACAGAATCAAAAGGATGTGCACATAGCTGTTGTGCTCACATCCCCTCCATATATATGCATATGTACTTTATTATGATTTTACAATTTATATTTAATAATAAGCAGCCTACAAACATTCCTAAAACCTCAACAATCAGTTCTTGTGAGCTAGTCCAGCTGGCTCCAGCAAACTATTGCAGTAACACTTTTCCTAAAAGTGGATGAAACTTTACCAAGATATCTTAATTCACTTGGAATTAAGTATTAACATTAATAAAACACAATGAACTCCTCCTATAATGCGGAGCCTTATCAGTTATTAATACTTATGAACTCTTCTATCAGTTCCTTTCCTGTGGGCAGGTTTTGATGAACAGAATGACAGCATGGGGCCTGTGAAGGAATGAGGGAAAGGAATGCAAATGGGGAAGAAACAGGCCCAAGAACAGACTCTTACAGAAGCAAAATGTGATCAACTCAAAGTGTAGGTTAGGATGAGCCCTTCATATGTAGCTATACATTGCTGTGACACAGCTGTAAATATTGAGAATTGTAATTTGCTTGGTTTTCCTCTAAACTTTTAGGTAAAGTGTGAATTTATTTAATCAAAAATTCATCTAAAAGATCCATTCTGGGGCTGGAGCATTGGCTTGGTGGTTACAGCGCTTGCCCAGCATGTGCAAGTACTCCAGTTCAAACCCCAGCACCATGTACACAATGAAGTCTCGGAGCAACGAAGGCCACATGAAAACCTAGATAAAAATTAAATAAAAATTGTTTCTCTCTTTCTCTCTCAGTCCCACTCTCTTTAAAAAAAAATAAAAGATCCATTCTGTAGATGGTGTATAATTTCCAGCTAAAATTTGAGGAAGGATTCTTAGGATACATATTTTCTTTTGTACTTCAAAAAAGTACCTTGCCTCTAGATGATGCAAGCAGTAGAGCCACAACCTAAGGCACATATTAATTTTCCTAGTACATTACATCTATGCTAATGGAAAAATGAAAAGGCAATGAAATCCAAGATCTCCACATTTGCTTTCATTCCAATTTATTAAAGAGTTTGTCTCTTGGAAAAGAAAAATACTTGGCATGCAGTTGCAAAGTCTGTCTTCAGAGAAAAGTTCTAAGAAGATTAATAAAAATGACAGACTTGACAGTAAATATAAAAGTAAAAGCTCCACATATTCCCCCATACATTCTAATTTATGGCAGGGCTTCAGTCTTCACACCCAGCAGGATATCAGGACTTCTCTTGTTCGGCAATTTAGAAATCTGAAGAGCTTTAGAGTGGACTGACTCATGACATGCATATCATGTCTCAAATTCATATCCCTGAGATGATCAGTGTTAGTAATTTAAAGTTCTCTTTAAATAAATATATACATATATAGATACAGAGATGATAGCAAGAGAATAGACAGAGGAGCAGGCAGTCATACACACACACACACACACACACACACACATGCACGAGTATTTAGCTACATTTTAATGCTCAACCTTTCAGACAGGGTTAGCATGTGCAAATATTGTGAAAGACATAAACTCTTCCTTCAAATCTCCTGTCTTCATACTCTTCTCATCTTCTCCATTCTTCTGCATTCTACATTCATTTCCATCTCAAGTTTACTAGAGTTAACTCAGAACATCCAACTGTATACAATTCTAATTCTTTGATGATACCATTCAAATCTGAAAACACATGTGTCCAAGGTAAGTTCTCCTTGATTGGTGTTTGTCCTTTCAGTTCTCAGTGACAAAATTTTCCAGAAGTGCTTAGAGATCACTCATGCCCCATCCTAGGTAAGTTCTTTATAAAATACTTTTTGGGAAACTAAACCTCAATCAATGGACAAAAATATGCTAGTGCAATTGAGTCCTAAAATATTCACGGAAAACATTAGATCAACAGAACATCTAGACAGCTATGCAGAAAATTTGGGTTGTATAATCAAATAAATTTGGAGATTAGTGGGATAAACTACATCAAATTAGTTCTTGTCTTTTCAGAACCTTTACCACGTAAAATATGCATGGTTTATCTACAGGATAGAGATCAATTGGATATGGTTCCCAATAAAAATTGATTGCAGAAGTATATGTTGGAATGAGTGCTTTAGGAAATGTATGAGCCCTTGGTAACATGCTGTAGCAATGGATTCAAACTATGCTGAGTCAGGTCACCCTGTCAGAGTCCCTCAAATCAAGCCATGTGAACTTCTCCCCACTCTCGAGATCATAAGAAACCGCAAAGTTAGAAAGAAGGGGACAGGGAGTCGGTCTGGTATAAAGCAGTACCCGATATCCCCCATCCAGGAATAGGCAAGCAAAGGGCATAAATGTGGTAACATAAGTGGCTTTGCAGGGGGATGCAGTGGATATTGCAGGGCAATGGGAAGACAACAGGCATATTAAGATGGCATCCAGGGAGTGCAGTCAAAACATGGGTTGGAAAAATAATTAAGGCAAACATTTAAAGACTCATGAAGAACAAATTCTGGTAGCATCAACACATCACCTACAAGAGAAATACATTTTCCTGGGAGAACTGTTTCTCGGGGCTTGGTGTATGTAAACCTTTTTGCGTTGAGAGCAAGCTTTTGCATTTTGCAAGGGTTTTAATACCCAATGCCTCATCCAAACATGAGTCACCTTCAAATATATGTCTTCTAACCTGAACTGGATGCTTTTTTGAGAAGCAGTGATTCTCATACCTCAGAATATATATGAATCATTTGGTGAACTATTTAAAATGCAGTCACAGACTGCCACTTCCCCAGAGCTTTCTGTTCAGTAAGTTAGAGGGGAGTTTGGGAAGCTTACAGAGGCTCTACTGCTTTAGAGGAAGTCTGACTTAAAACGAACCAACAGAGACAAGATAGAAGAATTAGAAAGCATGATCGATTTCCTCCTAGATTAGAGCAATTTCATAAGCTCTATTGCTGAGTTTTTAAGGAGGAAATCTGAATCTTCTAAAACCCATTTCTCATCTCTTATTCATATCACAATATGTCTCTACTCTCTTTACCTCTCCCAGTGATCTCAAGCTAGTGCTGACAACAGAGCTGCAGTGCAGGACATACAGGCCTGTTGAGAGAGAGCCTGCATTTGGATCCTAACTCTAAGGCTTAGTAGTGTGTAAAACCTGCCAAATTACCAATCCCTCAATTGCTGCTTCTGTGAACTGGGCATGATTCTAACAGAAATTAACCTGCAGAGTTAAATGTTTGTCTCCCACAAATTCACATGTTTAAGCCATCTTCAGGGTGGCTGCTTTTAGAGATGAAGCCTCTAAAAGAAGAAAGCAAGTGTAAAATGAGCTTATAACGGTTGGCCCTGGCCGTTTAGGATTATGTCACGTACATGCAGAAACACTGGAAAGCTTGCAACCATTTTCACAAAGAGAAAGCTGTGAGCACACCATGGGAAGGCAGCCATCAGGAAGCAGGAGGACCCTCACCACAGCTCAGCCATGCCAGCACCCTAGCCTTGAGCTCCCAACCTGCTAAACTC
>PVKS010019894.1:0-37684 GCA_004027875.1 Aplodontia rufa | reverse complement strand
ATATATATATACTACATTTGCATAAGAACCTTACATGAGTGTAGTCTCAGTTCCCTTCTAGTACCTTTTATCTACTACTGCTGTCATACATTCTGTTTTCCATATAGTATGAACCCAAAATGTATTGTCATTGCTTTTCCTTTAGAACATAGGTTGGCAAAATAAAGTCCATGGATCAATAAGAGGCTGTAGTCTATTTTTCTGAATAAAGTTTTATTGGAACACACCCCATGTACTTTTCTACATATCATCAATGCTGTTTTGGGACTACAATAGCAACAGGAACCATATGGTCTACAAACCCTAAAATATTTACTATATGGCTCTTAAGCTTGCTGCCTCTGTCTTGACAGGTAATTTTAGAATTGTTCAAAATTAAGGGAAGTCTTATATTTGTCTTTTTTGAAGTATTTTTAGAGATCTAGTTTTATATGTATGTGTGTAACAAAAGTTTTGCTCTGGGATATTATTAGAGTTTTTTCTCCACTATGATTTGTTTTTGGTGCATTACCATCATACATACTGATAGTATTTGTTACATATGCAAATAATACACACTATAACAGTATAATTGGGCCAATATAACTCCCCATCACTTCCCTCTCTCTCCCCACCTCCCACTCCTTCATCCCTTTCCTCTACTTATCTCCCATTGATTTTCATGAGATTTGCCCTAATTTTCTCTTCCTTTTTCTTCTAACTTCTGCATATGACAGAAAACATAGGACCTTTAACCTTCTGAGTTTGACTTATTTCTGTTAACATAATGGACTCTAATTCCATTCACTTTTCTGAAAATGACATAATTTCAATTTTCTTTATGGCTGAATGAAATTCTGCTGTGTATATATAACCATATTTTCTTTATCCTTTCATCTGTTGATGAGCACATAGGCTGGTTCCATAATGTGACTATTGTGAATTGTGCTGCTATAAACATAGGTATGGGTATAACTATAGTATGATGACTTATAATTCTTCATGATAAATACCGAGGAGTGGTATAGCTGGATCGTATGGTGCTTCCATGCCTCGCCTTTTGAGAAGACTCCATACTGATTTCCAAAGTGGTTGTATTAATTTAAAATACCACCAACAACATAGAAGTGTTACTTTTTCTCCACAAATTCTCCTGCATTTATTATTATTTGTATTCTGATTACTGACATTTGGACTGGTGTAAGGTGAAATCTCAGTGTAATTTTGATTCACATTTTTTTAATTGCTAAGAATTTTGAACATTTTTTCATATGTCTGTTGGCCATTTGTATTTCTTTTTCTGAGAAGTGTCTATTTAATACATTTCACCATTTGTTAATTCAGTTGATTTTTTGGTGTAGTTTTTTGAGTTCTTTATATATTCTAGATGTTAATCCTCTGTCAGTAAAGTAGTAAGCAAAGACTTTCTTACATTTTATAGGTCCTCTCTTCACATTCCTAATTGTTTACTTTTCTGTGCAGAAGCTGTTTAATTTGATACCATACTATTTATTAACTCTTGAAATTATTTCCTGAACGTTAGGGGTCCTATTGGTAAAGTCATTGCTTATATCTATATGCTAAGTTTTGACCCTATGTTTTATTTTAGGAGTTGCACAGTTTCTGTTTTAATTCCAAGGTCTTTGATCCAGTTTTGAGTTGATTACTTTTGCAAGGTGGGAAACAAGGGTCTAGTTTAATTCTTCTACATATAGATAATCAGTTGTCCCAATACCATTTGTTAAAAAGGGTGTCTTTTTTTTCCAATTCTTTTTGGCACCTGTGTTAAGGATCAGCTGGCTGTATATGTGTGGGTTTGTTTCTGTGTTTTCTATTTGGTACCATTGGTCTAAGTGTCTGTTTTTATGCCAGTACCATGCAATTTTTGTTACTATAGCTTTCAGTGCAATTTGAAGTCAGGTATCATGATATCTTCAGCATTGCTTTTTAAGTTTAATATTGTTCACTATTCTGGGTCTTTTATTCTTCTAAATGAATTTCAGGGATTTTTTTTTCTTCCTAGTTTTGTGAAGAATGCCATTGGTATTTAGTAGGGATTACATTGAATCTGTATATTTATTGTTTGAGTAGTATGGCCATTTTAACAATATTAATTCTGCCTATCCATGAACATGGGAGGTCTTTCCATCTTCTGATGTCTGCTTCAATTTCTTTCTTTAATGTTCTATAGTTTTCGTTGCATAGGTCTTTCACCTCCTTGGGTAGATTTATTACTTTTTTTGAGGCTACTGTGAATTGAATTGTTTTTCTGATTTTTTTCTCACCAAATTTGTTTTTGTTAGATAGCAAAGCTATTTATTTTTGTATGTCAATTTTATAACCTGCTACTTGGACAAATTTAATTATTAGCACTAGCAGTCTTTTGGTGTAATTTTTTGGATCTTCTAGGTGTAGGATTATATAATCTGCAAACAGTGACAATTTCACTTTTTCCTTTCCCAATTTTATCCTTTTTATTTCCTTCTCTTGCCCAATTGCTCTGACTAGATTTTCTACTATTATATTACACAAGAGTGGTAGAAATGGATATCCTTGTCTTGTCCCAGATTTTAAAGGAAATGCTTTCAGTTTTTCCTTATTTACCATGAGATTGGCTTTGGTTTCTCATATATAACCTTTATGATGTTGAGGGAGAGTTCTTTCAAATAAAGAACTTCTTCAGTACTTTTTGCAGTGCTGGTCTGTCTGCTAAAAATGAATTGTCTTAGTTTCATTTGTTTGAAAAATATTTATTTTCATTGTTGTATAATTCTGTACTGACAGCTTTTTGTCTTTGTTCTCTTTCTGTCCTTTAAAAATATCATGCCACTCTCTTCCAGTTGTATAATCCATGACACGCAGTCTGCTGTATTCCTTACCTTTATTCTTCATGTAATATCATTTTTGTCCTTTCACCTTGAAGATTTGCTCTCTCTTTGGTTTTCACCATTTTAACTTTTATATGGATAAATGTGTGTGTGGATGTCTGTGTGTGTTATCTTTATCATATGTTGAGTTCTCATGCTTTTTGCTTCTGTAGTTTGAAGTTCTATAATTTCTTGAAAATTCTCTGACATGCCTCTTTAGGTATTTCTTCTCCCCGAATTTTTCTCTTTTCTATGTTGGAATTCCAATTACATGTATATCAGACTTTGATATTGTATCATAGCTCTTAGATACTCCTTTGTGATGTAATATTTTGTACTTCCCAGGTAATATTTTGTTTTGTTTTGTTTTTTTGTCATTTTGTAATTTTGCTTTTCCTGTTGGCTATGTCAAATACTTCCTCTGTTATCACGTGCTTTGTTTCTATAATTTCCAGTACACTTTTTCCTATATTTTCTATCTCTCTGCTAAAATATTCAAGTATTTGTATTTCTTATCTACCTTTACCATTAAAGCTTTTTTTCCACAGATGTCCACTGTAGTTTTTTCAGTTGCCCTCACTGACAGTTTCAAACCATGGATATGTTTATTTCTTCATTTTTTAATAGGAGATTTTCCCTTTTGCTCTTTTTTTTCTAATTAAATGCTGTACATTGTAGGATAAATGCCTAGAAATGGGCACATCTCTTTTTCTTCTAGACCATCAGTGTGAAGAAGTCGAATGAATTTATTCAGGACTTGAACTGGTTAGAGTTTTATAGTTGTTACTGCTTTTAAGTGTACAAGCCTTCCAGTTCCTCTGACATTATCTTATGGGGTTAAGGTGGTGAAATCTTTTCTCAATGCATCTGCTTCATGTTTAGCTTTGGGTCCACCCATGTGCATACATTTCAGAGGGATTATTTTTACATTCTTTCCCTTCCAATACTGGTAGACTGTTGCTTTTTGCATTCTGGAGTTTGCTTGCAGGGTACAAAATAGGGAATGTTTTCATTTATCCTGTTCCTGTATTCCTGCTCTAGTCCTAGGCATGCCCCATGTCCCAAGTCTTGGAGGAAGGCCTTGTCAGAGCTTCCATCCTTCACCAAACAGTAAAAGGCTTCTATTGATCAGGACCTACTTTAGGTCCAGATTAGTCTATTTTTTTCTTCTTCCCTAGAATGGGATTATTTTTCCTTCTTCATCCCACAGGTTTGCACCACAGAGGGACTTTTCTTGTATTTCCTAATCTTTCCCCAGTTTTTAAATGAATATCCAGTGCAGTTTCATAGACTCAGTTTCACTCAAGTGAGTGTCTGAGGTCCGCAAAGGTTGGATGCCCTCACAGTGTAGCAGGTTTTAGCAATTCAGCTTTTAGAAAGTTTTGGAAATTTTAGCAGAATGCTTTCTGTTCACTTGTGGAGTTTGTGGCCCTTTATCCTTCTGTGCTCTGCTACAGATACACCAGTGTCCACTTCACATCTTTTCTTAGAGGAATTACTCCAGTGGCTTGGCAGTTCTGTATTCCCGGCTCTCTGATGGATTCAGGAAAACTTATGACACTTGCAAATGATTCAGGGTTTGCTGTTGGTGAGGAGGGAATAGTGTTCTGTACAGTTTTCCACATCCTAGGCAGAAACATAAATCTGATCCTTGTAAAAATTTACCTGATCTTCAAATCTTGCTGAATTTAAGAGGCATATTTCTCTTCAGTTTTGTAAATTTTTCTTTATTGTTGATTTCTAAAATTATTTTGTCTTCACTTTTCCATTTCTCTAGAAGTTCTGTTAGATTAACAGTTGGACTCACATTTTCATGTCTTATTATTTTTCTAACATATTACATCTCCTTGAAGATTTGTTCTAGTTTCTTAGACATTTATTTTTTTTTCCTTCAAATTTTTCTTGTGAATCTTATTTTAAATCTTACTTGGCAACATATTTTAAATGTCCAGGAGCTTTTCCTTGGTTGCTTTTCCTTTTTTCTTAATATTTATTCTTTTTTATGATGCGTATCCTTTTCAAATCTCTATGAGAAGACAAACTTTTTTCTTAAGGTTAGACTAATTCCCTTGATTGAAAAAATTTTATTCTATTTTTGTCTTTTGTTCTGAAGATTTTATTGATCTATTTGGTTGAGGACTGGCAATTTATATTTAGGAAATGGAATGAGGACACTGACTGTGGTCTCTGTACATGGGCAGTCTATTTTTGGTCAGTTTTCTTTAGGAGGGGCAGGCTAGATTCAGCCGTTAGGTCATGAACTTTATAAAAACTAGAAAGTAAGTGGTTCGACTATGGGATTTTAATTTTAATGGCTTCCCTTATTGCCTCCAAACAATTTTTCCAGAATATTTAAAAATAGCAGCAATAGGCAAAAATAAATAAATAAAATAAGCCTTTGCCAATATTCCCAGAAGAGAGAAATAATCTTTGTCTATTATGATTCGCATTATAAGGGAAATGATCTGAAACATTAAAAAAGTAGAAGACATAATTAAACATTCTTTTAGTGTTCTTCTGGGGTTTCTGCTTTATTAGTTGTACTATTTTATTACTCTGTGGGGCAGAGGTTAAATTTTAGAATTTTGTTTATTACAGATGCAAATAATTTCTGTTGGGTAGGACAGAAAATATTCAAACTTACAGTTTTTGTCCAGAATAGACATTAACCAGCTTATCACTTGCACTCTTATCATTCCATATTTTTTGTTAAATTACTTCTCTCTAACTTTACAGATTGCCCCACTTACTGAGTTAAATATTTTTGACTTGTGTTCATTTTATGTTCATTGGAGAATCATGCTCTTATCTTTTTGAATATTATACTTACTATTTGCTAAGGGCCTATCAGCCACAGACCATCTGGAAAAAAGATCAACGGACTGAAATAATAAGATCTATTGATCTGCAGTAGGGAGTACACTTCAGAGCTTTTCTGCTGGGCATGAGAGAGGAAAGAAGTGTCTCTTGTAAAATCTGAGTTTTCTGTGAAGGATTCAGAGGGAAGGATTCTGAGGGAAGGGCCAGGGAAGTAGCAGTCAACACTGGTTGGTTGCTCTTCCTGAAGCCAGATTAGAAGGGAAATTAACTAGGTACCCAGTGCCATCACAGAGTAAGGAAGGTTTAGCAATTCATTATCACCAGGAATAAATAGAATGTGCAAAACAGGTCTGGGACATCTTTAGTAAGGAAGAACTAGTCACTCAAATAAGGCACTATTATAATGCTTGACAACTGCTATAAGATCTTGGAAAAAATAATGTTTTTTGTTAACTTTGTAACTAGCTTAGTCTGTTTTTGTCTTCCAAGCCTGAAAAATGGTAATGACTCTTTTTCTTCTTCAGATCAAGCTAATTCTTACTCTTTTGGATAGGTTTTTACTTCTGGTCATCTATAATGTTGCTTGCATTTCTGATGCTACAGTGGGGCTCAGATAACTATCTGTACAGAGCCAGATAGCAATACTTCAGATTTTGACAGATGGGCTCAGTCTTATCTACACATATCTACCATCATAACATGAAAGAAACCAAAGAAGATATATAAAAAGTATGTGTGCCTGTGTTCTAATTAACCTTTATTTATAAAAATAGTTAGACTAAATTTGGCCCACAGGCTGTTATTTGCTAACCCCAGTTTAGAGTTTCTGGGGTTCTACCCAGGAGATCAGCTTCTTTTTCCACCACATCCTTTCTAAGCTGGAACTTTCTTTATTGATTCAGCCTCAACACCTCCACTTGATTTTTGGCATTCTACAAGTGTGTTGAAATCGATCGTTTGTGAATGGTCCTTCCTTATTTCATCTTACTGTTTCACCTTTTGAGTCCTCTCTTTTATTTTTCCAGTGGCTCTCTTGAGAGGGAAGTGGCCCATTCTCTTACTCAATTTTTCCTCTGGTGCTAGAGGCAGTTTAAAGCATATTAATGAAGGCACCAACTCAAAGTAATGTACCTGCCTAGAATGACTATTTTTTCACTTATCAGCATTTCTTAAGGCTGCAAATTTGCATATTGCTCGACTATTGAATAATATAGGCATAGTTTCTCATCTAAAGGAGCTTCATAGGCAAAAAATCTAGGAGAAAGCTGGAGATAGATTATTAGAATAAATAAATCATAACATTAATGAATATATATAATGTATGTATATATAATGTATATTTAATAAGTACTGGTAAACGTTAAAAGGGAGACAATATCCTGCAAAAAGAGATCTGATTCTGATAAGTTAACTACATTAATATATTTTTTGTGGTACTAGGGACCGAATTCAGGACCTCACACATGATAGACTAGTACTTCATCACTGAGTTACACTTCTGGCCTTTTAACTAGCTTATGATAGACACAGAAAACAATCTTAGGTTAAATATTTAATTGAATCCCAACTATCTCCCCTCCTCCTTTATGGGTTCTTTTACGAAGAGAGAGATACAAGATGCCAACTGGAGAGCAATGTATGCATTTTGTAAATTGTAGCTCATTAATTTTGTGAAGTACAAAGCAATCTGTAAAATCTAAATGATCCATGTATTTGGAGTCTGAGGCCAAGTAGGAAACACACTACTGCTTATTGCAAATCTACTCTTAGACATCTATCTATGGGAGGTTCTGAGTTTTCAAAGCAGACAGTTGTACAAAGTTTCAGCCTTTCTCAGAGACCGCATTGCCATCAGAGTACATCATAAAAGAAGACATATTGAGTGTGCAGGCCTATCTCCAGAAGATGCATTTACCAGGTAGAGGGACAAATGGAGATGAAGCCTGAGCTCACCATGCATACACATGCAACTTTCAGTGCAAAAGAGATGGAACATCTCCTATTTCAGTTATATAGATATATATATATTCCTTTGTTATCTTTGAGTGAATAAGAGACTGAAAGAAAAGTAAGGGTTCTCTTCAATATTCTCTGGATGGTGAAGAGAAGTAGAGGTCTCATTGCTTATGATTAAAGAAAGTGAGGATAAGAAGTAAAGTCCTTCCAAAATTGTTATTAAAAATTTCAAATTGGGCTGCAGTGGTGGCTCCGTGGTTACAGTGCCTGCCTGGTATGTGTGAGGATTCAGGTTTATACCCCAGCACCATGTACACCTGAGTGTCAGAGCAATGAAAGCCACATGAAAAACTAAATAAAATTCTCTCTCTCTCTCTCTCTCTCTCTTCCTCTCTCTTAAAGAAAAAAAATTCAGATGGATCCTGGACTAGGTTCAACCTTAACTTACTATGTCAATATCCATGGATGCATGAATATGTAACAACGATTCCCTCCAATATGTAGGACTATGTCAAACAAATAAAAAAAGAAAGAAATTTAGAATATGCTATGCCACAAGCATTCTATTAAGTGTGCTACTTAATTGATAACATAGATATGGTCATGGCAAAATACGTTTGTTTATTTACCTGAGAACAGAGAAAATTTCACAAAGACAAAGAAACCTGAGGATTGTAAATAAATAACTAAATATCTGAGGGTATTGGACAAGACATAAACCAGTCAACAATGTGCATATCTTAGGAGGAATTTTAAAAGTTCATTCATTTTAGAACTAGCAAATGACATCCCCAAGTCACATATGCGGAAGTTTTGAGATATTTTCTTCAATAGCACCTCACCACATAGTAATTAGGTTTGGACTCCAGCAGCCTGCAGCTGAGGCTGTCATCTGGTGAAAGATGCTTACACATCCCAGGATGACTCACAGAAGGTAAAATGTGCAGTGAATCATCTTGGCTCCTTGTCCTTTTTTTGAAAAGAAAGGGAAGAAGCTTCCACTTCAAGTAAAATTGAAAATGAAGCATCCAGTGTCCTATGACAGAAGCCACATTTTTAAGAGTTCAGCATTGTCAATGTAGCTGAGATCTAACCCAAAACTGCACAGAGCCAATCAACCATTTTACTGCATGTTTTTCTCACTGATTTAGTTCTGGGTCACACAACAACTCCATTGGAGGTACATTACATACATTCACCAAGTTTCTTTTTTATGTTTAAAAGTAAATGGAGGGTAAAATAATTGAACCCTTTCTCTTTATCTCCTCTATAATTACCGATGTCGACTAAGGATCAAATAGCATCTTATTCACACTTTTTGGAAATGATTTTTATTCATGACAAGTTGACACGAAGTCACTACCTGACATGTACAGTAGACTCATCACCATTGCACTCAGTTTGGATGCTCTCAAGAGGCAACAACGGGTCATTGACTTAAAAAAACAGTTATGTTCTGAGATGATTTTTAAAGTTAACAGTAGGGCTGGAGCGGTGGCTTGGCAGTTACGGTGCTTGCCTGGCATGTGCAAGTACACGGGTTCAAACCCCAGCACCCATGTACACAACTAAGTGTCAGAGCAATGAAAGCCATGTGAAAAACTCAATAAAAATTTATTCTCTTTGTCTCTCTCTCTCTCTCTCACTGTCCTTTTGTCTTTAAAAAAAATAAATAAAAAATAAAGGTAACAGTAAAATTGTGATCACAAGTATGAAAAAGTGAACATGTGTCAAATATTATATCTAACTCATTAATTAATGAGGGATTCAGTTGAAAAGGTGCTAAAATCTGATTCAAAAGAAACCCACAAAAGTAAGCTGGGGAGTTCATGGTATTCAGTGTATTTTTTATGTCTTTCTTCTATTTTATGGCATGTGTTATGATTTAGATGTGAGATGTCCCCCAAAGGCTCATCTGTGAGACAATGTAAGAGGATTTAGAAGTAAAATGATTGGGTTATGATAGCCTTAACCCAGTCAGTGTTTTAATTCCCTGATAGGGCTTAACTGGGTTGTAACTGAAGGGAGGTAGAGTGTGCTGGTTGGAGGAGGTGGGTAACTGGGGTGTGTTCTTAGGGTTCAGATTTTGTATATGGCAAGTGGAGTCTCTTATTGCTTCCTGCTGTGGTATCTTGAGCTGTTTCCCTCCACCACACCCTTTCCCCATGATATTCTGCCTCACCTCCAAGGAGTGGAGCCAGCTATCTATAGAGTGAGACCTCTAAAACTGTGACCCTCCAAACACTTCTCCTAAAATTGTTCTTTTCAAGTCTTTTAGCACAACAGCAAAAGAAGCTGACTACAACAGCAAGACAAGACTAAATTCACATTTCAGTTTAACAAAACCACTAAACTCAACATTATGCAAATGTATAATAGGATCATACATCTTGTTCTACTATGTTTACACAGGAAATATGTTCAAAGTTATCTGAATAATTGCTTGTAAATACTGATGAATCTCATTGAAGCACAAAGCTACTGCTTCTCAATAACATTTATTATTTCATACATCCAG
The DNA here is from genome assembly GCA_004027875.1 of Aplodontia rufa. NCBI lineage: Eukaryota > Metazoa > Chordata > Mammalia > Rodentia > Aplodontiidae > Aplodontia > Aplodontia rufa. The sequence goes on along the minus strand of PVKS010019894.1, from coordinate 27,544 downwards.
ACATCAAGAGCTGTTCTTGTTGATTCTTCCTGGTAACTTCTCTTACACCTGGCCTTATTTTTCATTTCCATTGCTCACACCTTACTCCAACTCATTAGAATATAAATCATGGGAAATCTAGGTTAGGGTACCAGTGGGTCTATCTTCCTTGATTCTCTTTCACTCCAAAATGCACAGTACTGCTGTATTAGAAATACTATTTCATGAAAGTATTCTCTCCAAAATATTTTCCACTTCCTAGTCTTTTTAGCTTCATATGTAAGGGAAATTAGTTATTGGAAAAAGCAAATACAAGATGGGTGATCTACCTTAAATCCCTTTTTAAAAAAGTCAGTGGGTAACTACACAAAGAGAGCAATTAAACTTGATTTGTGGTGAGTAAGATGCAGATAGGTCAACAGGTTTATAAATAGGAATTCTTTTCCAAACATCCTTTGGGAGTATCAGATTTTCATTCTTTCCTTTTTAGGGATAGCAGTAATATTTGAAAGAGATTTCCAAACCGAATAGAAGATACTGAGAGAAACCCACAAGTCTTTAACCATCTGATATTTGACAAAGGAGGCAAAAATATTACGTGGAGGAAAGACAGCCTGTTTAACAAATGGTGCTGGATGAACTGGACAGCCATATGCAGACAACTGAAATTAGATCCCTATCTTTCACCATACATAAAAATCAAATTGAAATGGATCAAAGAATTAGGAATCAAACTAGCAACTATACATTTGCTAGAGGAAAAAATGGGATCAACACTCCATGACATCAGTGAGGCTCTTTCTTCCTCAACAAGACTCCCATAGCTCAAGAATTAAAGCTAAGAATCAATGACTGGGATACCATTAAACTGAAGTGTTTCTGCTCATCTAAAGATTTAGTCAAGAGTATAAAGAGAGAACTGACAGAATGGGAGAAAATATTTGCATGCTATGCCTCCAACAGAAGACTAATATCCAGAATATACAAAGAACTCCAAAAAGTACCAAAAACACAAGTAATCTAATCAATAAATGAGCTAGTGAACTAAATAGAAAATTTTCAGTGGAGGAAGTCTGGAAGCCAATAAATATATGAGAAAATGTTCTACATCACTAGCAATCATATAAATGCAAATGAAAATTTCACTGAGACTCCATCTCACTCCATTCAGAGTGGCAAAAATGAAGAATACAAACAATAATACATGCTGGAGAGATTGTGTGGGAAAAGAAACACTAACACAATGCTGGTGAGACTGTAAACTTTTATATTCACTCATGAAAGCAGTGTGGAAACTCCTCAAAAAACTAGAGATGTAATCATTTTACGACCTAGCTATCCCACTCCTAGGTATTTTCCCAAAAGAGCTGGAACTGGCATACTATAGCTACATCAATGTTCATAGCAACTCAATTTAGATTAGTAAACTATGGGACCAACCCGGATGCCCCTCACTGGATGCATAGATTCACACACACACACACACACACACACACACACACACACACACAATGGAGTTCTATTCCACTATTAGAGAGAACAATATCATGCCATATGCAGCCAAATGGCTAGAGATGGAAAAAGTTATGCTGAGTGAAATAGCCCAAACTAAGAGACTTAAGAGCCAAATGTTTTCTCTCATATGTGGAAGCTAGAGTAAAATCTAAATCAGGATGAAAGTTAGCTAAGTTTAAACAGTAAACTCAACATAGTTGAAATTTCACATAAGCTGGGAGAACCATACCTATGAAGGTGGAGGGAGAAGGGAGGGAGGCAGATGGGGGAGGGAGGGACAAGGGGATTATCAATACAACAGGGAATACTCAATTCCCATTAGCAGCCTAGCTCTATACAGGCAGCCAGAGAAACTCAGAAATATCAACAATTATTATGCATGTATATGTGCATTTCAAACTATAGTATGGTTGGATTATAGAGGAGACATGAGTTCAGGGAATGGATGAAGGAGGTAGATCCTGGTCTAGGAGATCAGCCTTAAATTACTATCTCACTATGTCAATATCCATGTATGCATGAATATGTAACAACAATTCCCTCCAATATGTAAGACTATGTTGAACTAATAAAAAATAAAACAAATAAAAGATATTTCCAAGTTCACTGAAGTGCAGACATTCTTCATTTTCACTGTGACAACACTGCACAGCTTAATAAGAAGACCATATTGGATCTTTGTTACATTGCTTATAAGCTGTGTGACTGGTCAAATCGATTAACCACTCCGAGTTGCAATTTCCCTCTTTTGTAAAATGAAATACAATTGATAGCAGTTCTATCTACCTCACAGTGTAATTTAAAAAGCAGTTGAGATTGTATGCATTAAAACAATTATTAATTAATAAAATATGATTAGAATGCAAATAGTAGTAAATACAATACTACTGGTCTTTCCATATCTCTTCAACATAATCTATTCCTTATTGTGCGGTTTTTGCAATTACCAGCTATAGCAATTTATAAAAGTTGTTAGAAAGTACACTGTCTATGTTGAAGACTCTTCTTCCATTGTCTTCCAATGGTAGATACACAGCTTGTTTTTTCTTTTCAATTTTTTCTGTTTGTTTACCTGAGAATAAAAATTGCATTAGTGTAAAGACCTGAGCTTCCAATTATAGCACATATTGAGAGTATAAAGTTTGGTGTATTCTATTTGCTTCTTACAATTCTGTGAAAAGTCATGCTACATTTTTCATATTTGAATTTCATTCATAAGAAATCCATATGAATTTAATTCACAAGAAAATTCCAACAGAGAAAACTGATAATGAAAGAAGCTTTTAAGAAAAGGATTTTTTAAATTAAAATATTATTTAAGTCCTAAATATATGGAAACATCAAAACAAATCACAACTAATAACTATGACAACTCAAAAGGCAACATCTCATTATATTCCACTACATCTTGTTTAATTGAAGTGGATACTATTCATCAGTCCCTTCAATTCCCCTATGTTGGGTTAAACTTTGTGGAGACTCTTCAGTGAGTTCAGAATGAACTCATTATTTGCTGTATTTGTTTGAGGGTCTCATCCAACAGATTTTGACACAAAGATTTGAATGCAAATAATTTATTTTGTAAACAAATCCAGGAAACACTTTGCAGGAGAATGGAGGTAGGACAGAAAATAGAGGACCAGACTCTGAATAAAGTGCTTTATTGACAGCTTATCTCCTCAGGTAGCATAGGTAAAATCCCATTTGCAACCCTCTGAGAGACTATATGAAACATGCTTAAACCTAAGCATGTTTCCACTGAGAGTAAGGAAGCTGGAGTACTCATCTGCCAACCAAGACCCCTATGGGTTAAGGATTTCCACAGGATATTGACCCTTCAGAGCTTTTAGTTAGTCCTGCAGAGTACTAAGCACTCCTGAAGCCAGAGAGTATCCTTAGGCCAAAGACAAAGGAAGCCGCTGGCCTGTAAGGGCACTGTCTGCAGGAAGGCAGACCACAGGGAGATGCTCAGGGGATCAGCAGCACTAACCCAATAAAATTTGTCATTATGCTTACATTGTGGATCCCCCAACAAGACAGAAAGCCTAACATATTCTTTTTCTGAGTTGAATTACTTTCAAGAGTTTTATTTGTCATGTTTATAATATGTGTCAAACATTGAGCTTGGTAGTAGGAGTATAGTAAATTATAAAACAAAATATGTACCCTTAGAATAAACAACAAAACACATTATGTGCACTAGGGGGATTATATGAGCATCAGAAAATATATAATGATTGTATTAGTCAGCTTTTCATCCCTAAAAAGAAATATCGGTGATAAACTACTTATGAAGAAAAGGAGATTTATTTAGCCCACAGTTTTAGAGGACGAAAATCCAAATAGCATAGTTTAAGCTTGGTAAGGGCCACCCCTTAGCTGCATAACTTCATGGTGCATGCAGAGAGCAATGGAAGGAGTGCATATTGGGAGGAAAAAAATGACTACATCTCAAACCAGGAGCAGTGAAAGTAAGTGTAGGCCAAGTTTGGGATTTCATAACAATCTCTTCCTGAAAGCATCCAGGAGTCCACTGAAAACTACCTTCCAAAGGCAGGCCCCCAGTGACCCAGACCTCCCACTGGCATAACCTTCTAAATGTTTCACCTCTTCCCAGTAGCAACAACCTGGGGAGCAAGCCTTTAAGAAGTGGGCCTTTTGGGGACATCTGACATCTAAACTATAGAAACAAATATTGCAGCATAAAGCCTGTTGATATTTGAAGCGCAGTGGATTACTGCCAGTGAATGGAGGGCCATTGGTTTGTTATCAAAAAAGGGAGAGGGTAGCTGCTAGATCTCCAAGAATTTGATGGTGTGAAACTAAGCCTTCAGTGAACATGGATTGGCCCCAGAGGAGAAAGAATTTAACTTCCTCTGAGACTAGAAGGAAAGAAGAGAGTTCAGGCCAGTAATGCAAATCAGCGAACAATCTCTTTAAGAATGTTTGCATAGCAAAAGTCAGTACTTTCTTTATCCATTGTGGAGAGATTGAGAGTTTCACATATTCATTAATTAATTCAGCACACTCGTATGGATTGAACATCTGTATGCTACCTATTAAGATGGGTTCTTTGGGGTGCTAACAACTTTGTGAGGGTGTGTTACAGAAATGAAAGCTTTATCTTCCTCTGAAGACTTTCTCAAACTCATCTTCATGGGTGGATATAACTGAATGGAGCCATCTTAGAAAGCTCATATTAAGTTTAGTTTTTGAAAACAGAATGTCAAACACAAACTAAATACTATAAGATATGTAATAATTAGTATTTTTTTAAAGAGAGGGCAGTGAGTGAAAGAGAGAGAGGGGGAGAGACAGAGAGAATCAAGTTTTATTGAGTTTTTCACATGGCTTATGTTGCTCTGACACTCAGCTGTGTGCGTGGGTGCTGGAGTTTGAACCTGTGTACTCACGTAGCCGGGCAAGTGCCTTAATCACTGAGCCACTGCTCCAGCCCCACAATTATTATTTTTAAAGGAAGAATTAGAGCAGTTTTTGAGTCCCCTGATATAAAACCCACAGAGAGGCTGCCAAGATGAACAAAATAAGATCTTTGTAAACTGCCACAGGAGCATGGGAAAGTGAGGCTGAGGGTTGAAGGAAAAGCACCAGCAATATTATTTTAATTTAAATAGGGTGCACAGTGAAGTAAGGGTGTGATGAGGGGGCTGAGCACCACCTGAAGAATATTACACAACAAATTTTTATTTTAGTTATGGCTTAATATAAGTCCTAATGCCAGGACTTTCTGAGCATCAATTTGGCAGCCAGATGAAGACATTGAACTTGAATATTGGACTTGTCCATTGTTGTTAAAGAAAACCGAATCCTTGGCCTGCTCCTTTAGACCTCTATAATTGAAATTATAATGTTATTTATAATGAAATAGGGCAAAGGAGGCTCAGACACCAGATAAGTGTTCAGGAAAATAGATACAATAAATGCTGCAACATTTAAACTGGGGCATAACACTGCCCTCCTGGTCCTATGGAGCATCAATTTATCCCTTCAGGGGGTTCTAATTGATTACATATGGAGAGTACAAGATAAGGAGCACATATTTCTGCAAGACAGCCTTAGTATTAATAGTTCCCCAGAGATGGGGAAAGGCTAGGGTTAGCAGAGCTCCTGTGAGAAACTTTAAGAGATTTCTTAGCCCTTAACCAGGAGAAACCTAAAATGTGAAGTGTACTATCTCAGAAGAAGACTCCTGTAAGGGAGATAGTTTTGTTTTATTGTTTTTATTTTTTAATTATATTTAGAGAGTTTCCCCTAATCATCTATTTTCTGGGAGATCTTCTACCATAGTAAGAAAACACTAGAATTTTCATGAGTCCTTAGCTTCAGGAGACAACTGTTCCTTTTTCTGCAGATATGATATGATTTGGAGTTTGAATCATACTGGAAGGTGAGGTGAATGGAAATGAGAAAAGTTGAAGTCTGGGTGCAAGAGATCAGAAGATTCACCTTTAAATTTCCCAGAGGGCCAAAACAGCTAAAGGAGTTGTCTTAGCCAGGAAAGCCCCAAGTAAAGGGTGACATGAGTTTTAGGAACTGCTGCAAAGACACAAGTCTCATGACAATAACAGCCAATTTTAAGTGATGATAAGATCCTGTAAGAGTGATTTCCACTTGGCTACAGAATGGCACAGCAGTGTTTTTCTTGCTCTGGCTATGTCTCGAACTTTCTGAAACCAACAGTCTGGGATGAGTTCAGGATGTCAAAGATTTTCAAAGCTGTCTGTATGTGACTGTAAAGTGTCTTCGGGTTTGGGTAGTGTGGATGTAATGAAACCCTGGACATGAGGAGAGATGAATACATTTAAAGTATTTGGAAAGAAGAAACAGGCATTTGCTGCAGCTAACATCATTCCATACCTCACCATGCAGTGGACATTTTCTATCTGTGAATGTGTTTTAAGTACAAAGAAATGAAAAGATGGGGGTTTCAAGTTAGGCTTGTAAGTATAGTGTTTTAAAATTTGCTTTCTAATGTGCTGTTCTGAAAAAAGAATATGCACGTATAGCACTCACTGTGCCGTTTATTTCCAGCAAGTAATCCTTGTGTAAATATCCATATGTACATATAGGAATATATTCATGCTTGGCAGTTGTAGATGTTTTTATGGACTAGTTTCAACTTGGAGATATATACCCAAGATAACAGTGACTTGAAAATATGCTAATATTTTTTCTCCTTCTATATCTTCTTCACAAGCCCAACACTGGACAAATCTAGGGTGCTCTTGAATTGAAGACTACACTTTCCATTAGTTCCCACATCAGCTGAAACATCCCCCAAGACAAGTACTAATGTTTCAAGAGTTCACACATTGAAAAGTTGGACAAGAGAAAATTAGGGGTCTAATATAGATACCTGATTTGTTTTTGTCCTTTCCCTTACCCTTAGTTCCTATTCAACACACATCTTTAAGCACTGATGTCGATCAAATCAAACATGTCTGTTTCTGGAGGATGACTTCATGTGCTCCAAGGGGACATTTTCTTAAGAAAAAGTCAGGTTCTGCATGCACTAGAGCAAGACGGGACGGTGAGACTAAAGAGGAGGATGAAAATCACAACAATGATTAGATATTTTTATCTGTTTTGCTGTATTGTTGATACTCCTTTGAAGGAATGCATTAAATTTTCTTCTAGTTTTAGATTAGAATATGTATTATTGATGATAAAATTTTAACAAGTGGCCATTTTTATTGCTTAGAATTATATTTGAATAACTGGCCTTGGATGTTATTGAGTTGTCATTTTAGATCTCTTCATCATATCTTCATTTTCTGTTTATGTCAAAGTCAGGATCATTCTGTTCTGGAAGTGACTAAATCAAGTTGGTTTAGTCTATGTTCTATTACTAAATTTCTAGAACATTTGTCTTTTTAGGTCATTGCAATTTGTGGATTTCTAGGTCATCCTTATGGGGAGTCTCATCTGCCCACCATTTTAAGTCCATGAAGAAGTTTACTGAGAGATGTTAGTTTTCCTCTCCAACTTACATTATTGCGGGTATCTACCACACATGGGGCTTTCTCCTAGCAATTGTCTTCTCCAGTTCTCTTTCTTAAAATTTTTACTGAAGGATCACTATGCTGATACATGAAAAATTACTGTGTTTATAAAACTGCCTATTAGATTTAACCATTTTCTCCTCTGTGATAATTTCTCTTAATCTTCAGTATTTTTTTTTTTCTATTCTCAAGATCCTGGTTGAAAGAACTAATCTTCGTTACCTTAGATAATTTTTATTCTTCCCAAAAATATTTTATTGCTTCTGGATTTCAAGTTTGAGTTTGCAATGATAGCACAGATATAGTTAATATGTAGAGTGTTTCTAATAGAAATCAATTAATTAGGACCTACTTTAATAAAGGTAACTTAAATCATAAATAATAGAAAATATCATGTGATTCTAATGTAGAGTCAATGTCCTCTTGGAAAAGGCACAGAACATGATGCCAGGGGAGACCATGGTCTTTTGTGCATACTGAGATTTGCTTTAGGTAATTTTAGAGATAGCAAGTTAACACAGTGATTGGTTATAAGGTTGCCTGGCTCTACAACCTACAATTTTCTTTCTGTCATCTTCACCTACAGAACATTCTTTTACCTACAAGTTAGAGGAAACAGGGCTTGAGTTGCAAGTTTATTCAGTGGACTGAAATAGTGTGTAGATTATGGAGCAAATTTAGATGATGATGGCCCATGTGGCATGAGCTCTTTACAGTTTAATTTACTCTTTTATAGTATTATGCTTTTCCATGTTTCATTCATGTTTGGCTTATCATTAGAAATGTCCTTAATTTTTGGTAGAAAAATAGCTGTTCTGAAATAATTTTTTATTTTCCCTCTGCACCACCATTAGCTCTTCAAAATATGATACTCTGTTTTGATAATAATTTTTCCAACAAATTATTTTATCCCACTTAGATATGGCTTAGAACTGTTTTCCTTTAATGGTCATGTATTTTCAAAGAAGCCATCTTTTTCAAAAAATGAGTGCTGCCTATATTTAAAAGTATTTTCCTTGCATTGGTAAGCCTTTGAAATGCAATGCCAATAATATATTATGATAGAGTAAATAATTTTTAAATTATTTAATTATAGAGTAAATAAATTTTCCAGCAAAGTTTTGAAGGTAATAAAGTACTTTCAATTTATTTTCTTGCCATCTGGATTGGAAATGACGCCCTATAATTTTAAGGATAATGGCTCATAGATGTATAACTTGAAGTGATTCTGCAGCACCTGCATATGATTAAATTAGGTGTATGTCTCATTCACAGAAATATTCATCTGTTGTTATAACAACTAGCTTAGTATATTACAGGTGGTAAGTATGGAGCAATAATTGCTGATTAACCTTTTAATTTGTATATAAACTGTTGAGGGAATGAACAGTTTTAGCTGAAGTTTTAGGCTGGTAGTATAATCTAATTATTTTCATAGTGTCTTGATTATAAGTTAATGTCAGCCACTTCCAGGTTTGGGAAAACATGGAAATATATCAAAACAACACACGAGAGATTTGTCTAAAGTGTTACTCAGGGAAAAATAATAAGATTTTCTGACAGCTCATTCTGGGGTTGGCTGATTGGTGACTTCATTTGGGTTGTTGTCTTGGTAATGTTTCCGTTTGAAAATATATATGTTCATCAGTCCAGAAAAAACATTTTTTCCCTTGGATGAATTATATATCTTGTGAGTTGAAGCAAAAGATGATATTCTCCCCAAATAACATTTGTTATATAAATTTTGTTCAGTACAGTGTTGTTCAATCATAAAAACAGCACTATGTTCAAATAAATTACTTCCTTAATATGAATTACATGTATAAGTATTGATTAATTATATAACCATTCAAGTTTAATCAGGAAAACAGTACTCTAATTAACCTTGTGCTGAATGTGATTACAAGGTGAGTATTCAAAGCCAATTGAGATGGCCACTTACAATGATAACAGCTTTTATCTTGGGAGTAGAAGCTCACTTTATACTATTTAATGTTATAGTTGCTTCCCAAGATTTTGAATGTTTGATCAAAATGCTAAGAGCAAGTTTTGATTGAGTAGTAGGTTATATCACTTATGACCACTTTCTTCTTTGCTAAATATCCTTCAAGATTGTGTTTGGTGGGGTAGAGGGGTCTTACATTCCTCATATAAACTCTGCTATTGTCTACACTGTGAAAAAAAATTGTACTGATCAGAATCTGATCCTCTTGGACATAAACAAACTAACAATAATTTTATTATAAGCAATGACCTTATTTTTGGCTTTATTTTCTGATCTTACAGATCCATAAAACTAATGCAGAACTATGCCTGTTATATTTGATTTATAAATGGAGAAATATATATTTTTTCTGTGAACTTTACTCAACGTTGCCAAAGAAACTGAATAAAACGTAGGATATTTTTAGATCTTATATACAATATGGAAATCAAATCTGAAAGAAGTTAAATAACTTACCTAGACTGACCCAGTGAGAGGGGTCCAAAGCTGGAATTCATAAATCCTTGTGCAAGGAACACCAGGAGAAGAGCATTCTTGGGATGGAAAGACTGACTATAATAAAAGCTGTTCAGATGTAAGACCAAAACTGACTATTGGAATTGGTAATATGGCAGTATAGTATTAGGGACCAAACTGAGAGCAGTTTTGGAGAACTGGTTGGGTGGAAACTGGATTGGAATGGGTTGAGAAGGCAGCAATCTCAAGTGTACTAGCATTTCAAGAAATGTGACTGACTGTGAATGAAGATCATCAAAGGCACCAACAAAGAGAAGATTTCCTGTGCAGCCTCTGGCAGTTAGCAACAGTGTTAGGTATTACAGGCACTTAGACTGAGAAAAAAATATGTAAGAACACAAGAATATAATGTTTGGCAAATAAAATATTCTGTTTTGACTTCTCAGATGTCGGTGACCAATGCAGAAACAAGTTAAAAAAAAATAGGCTCTGTAGGTTTGAGCTTAACAGGGACAATGGTGAATTTAGCAAACCAAGTATTCTCTTCAATTTTCACTTTAGCAATAAGAACAAAGAGTAGATTTCCTCTGTCGGGTATGGCCAAAAATATAAATGAAGCCATAGTTGGAAAGACTTTAAGAGATGAGAACTATTTCAGCATATTTTGTCTCCCAAACAGAAACACAGATTGATTATATAGCAGAAGAAGGACAAAGAGATGAGAAAAGAGGAGAAAATAAAATACCAAACATGGAGGAGCTATTAGGTTTCGGTGGGATAAAATTCAATTTTTGCATATAATCACTGTAAGATGCAGGCAAGTCAAGGAGCTATCAGAATCTAAAAACATTTTTAATCAACAAATGCACGATTTTTTTCTCTAAAGTCTCTTTAAATTTCTGAGGTCTACATATCTATGCTAACAATTGTCTTCTTAAAACATGTTATAAAGTTTTTAGTGTCTTCCTTTTGTTCTTAGGTGCTTTTCATGACATACTTCAAAGCTTATAAAATCTTTCTGATTTCATAGTAGGTGTTTTATACTTGTTGTTTTATAGTTGTCATAAAATTTAGGATTTTAGTTGCCTTTTTTCCATTTAAATGTTTTCCTCCCACTCTCTCTTTCCTCTCCTTCTTAAATCCCAATTATACATACATTATGCTGCTTAGAGCCAATTTTCAGCTCACTACTGTTCTCTTAACTTTTTAAAATTAATTTTCTCAGTCTTTTATTTTTGATATTTTTATTGCCTTGTCTTCCAGCACATTAATGTTTTTCTTCTATAATGTCTGTCATCAGTACCAACCAATGCGGTTTTTTCTCTCTCTAGGAGATAGTGGTTTTAATTTTTGCAAATTCTATGTACTTTTTTCAATGTTTTCCATGACTACACCTAAAATTTTTAACATACATAGTACTATTTGAAAGTTCTTATCTTCTAATTCTAACGGATCAGGATAATTTTTACTGTTTTTTTGTTTGTTTATCATGTATTATATTTTCCTATTTCTTTGCATGGTTGGAGCTCTTTGGTTAGATGCCAGACATTATGGATTTTTACCTTGTTAGGTGTTGATTATGCTTTTATCCTAATAAATATGATTTAGCATTTTGAAATTCTATTAAGTTACCTTAAATCAGTGTAATTCTTTTCCTTTATTGGCTGATGGAATACTTATTTCTCCATTTTTCAGGGTGAGCACCAGGCACTATTACTTCTTGTCCATTCACCTGGTTCTTTTCCATGTGAATCTTCTAAGATCTTCTATCTTAGAGAGTTTTCTTACATGTAAGTACCAGTAAATACTCTACTGAATCAAAGAAGGAACTTCTGTAGATCTTCAGCATTTTCTCTCCAACTCTTCTCTGTGACTCTGTCTCATGAACTATAAGAAAGTGATTCCTGGGATTCTGGTTTCACCTCTTCAGCCCAGAATGTCTACCTGACTCCCCATGGATTCTCTTTTCTTTGCAATTGACTAGAAAAGCAAGACAATAATTTGGGAATAGTAAGCTTGACTCATTTGTTTCCCAGTTTTCAAGGTCATTGTCTTCTATTTCCTGATGTCCAGTGTTTTGGAAAACATTACTTCTTGTATTTTGTTTGTTCTTCTTAGTTTCTTTCAATAGAAGGTTATATCTAGTCCTTATTACTCCATTGTGACCTGTCCTAAATATGCACTTTTGGTTTGGTATTTCTTTCCTAACCCACTTTTCTTAAGAATTAATGTAATCTACTTCTCCAGATTACATTCCATCCAACTGAAGCATTGTTCTACTCAGTTATCTGACATTATGGGAGGATACCTCAAAATAAAATCTGATTCACCAAATATTTGCCATAGAAGTCCCATCACCCATGCAAAAGGGAAGTATTCTGTTTCTCTAAAATGTATCTATCTTTTCTGAGAATTTATGAGATATTTTTTGCAAGCACTTTTATATATTAAGGATAGGGTGAAATTACAAGGGATTATCAAAACAAATGAAATGCATCCAAAACAATAAAAGGATGACAATGTATTTGGATAGAAGCTTGAAGTAATGTGTACTGTAGTACTTTATACCTATGGAAATTTAGAATTCAAATAGTTTTTTTGTTAAAAATAACTTTATGCCTATCATTTGTCGAAAAAAGTCAAACTATAAAAAGTTGGAAATCCCAGATCATTAGAAAATTTCAAATTGTTTCCAAAAGACTAGTTCATTCATGCATTTTTGTACCTTTCCTTAGAAATGGGGAGTGAAGAAGTTTTATGTGCATTAACCTACAATATAGTCAATGTAAAGGTAAGAGTGTCTATTATATGCTTTAAGTTGGGGAACATAAATATCAGATGTTAAGTTTTTTTTTTTACGAGAGAGGGAAAGAGTGAGTGAGTGAGAATAAGACAGAATAAATTTTATTTATTTATTCTTATTTGGCCTTTGTTTCTCTGAAATTTAGCTGTGTATGAAATGCTGAGGTTCAAACCTGTGTCCTTGCACATGCCTGGTAAGTGCTTTAATCGTAGAGCCATTGCTCCAACCCAAGATGTTAAGATCGTTAATGAATGTGTTAGACTTTGTTTATATCCACTTTATGTTAAATACCAAAGGCCTATACTATGATTTCATTTTAGAAACAAATATCAATGTTAACAACTTTAATGGATATAGTACATTTTGTTATAGAGCCTATATGTTAAATACTGAAAAAAAAATCTATCCTTAATGGAAATCTTTAAATTGGATTTATTTTCAGGTATTTTATCTAGTTATAAACAGAAGGCTATACATAAATGACATACTAAAACACAGCCTAGAACTCAAGGGGAAATCCAAGGTAAATCTGTACTTTTTCTTCTTTGACAATACTATTGTAAACTTTGAAAATGAAGAACAGAGAAGTGGAGTTGTTTAGCATTAGTACTGAAGGACATCCACCTTTAGCATTTTATGATGTCAAAACATGTGGAACAAAAATGTTCTATGTTCTAAACTTTTAGAAAGCTTTGTAAAAAAGCTCAGGACTGACCTTCCCTTTTCTCCTGTTTCTTTTCTGACATCTTCGTCTGTCAGTAATTACTCTAACAACTCTGTCCACATGCAGTAATTATACTCTTCTCCTTTCTCAGTGACAGTGTTCATTTCTTACTTACACCTTTTTTATTAAGAAATTTATTTGTTGAGCAATCAAACAAGCTTCTAACAAAATAATATAATATATATAAATTCTGAAAATTAGATTTACCCCCAAGAACCCCCCCAATTACCCACCCTTATCCCTCTCCCCTCCTTCCCAATATCTACTTACACCTTTTAAGGTGCAACCCATTCACAACTCACGCTATAATAATGTTTAAAGACAGCATAATAACAGCTACACTAGATAGCTCCATTTTCAAACATCCAATTGAAAAAAAACAAAAAATATCTTTTTTTTTAAAGAGAGAGAGGGACAGTGAGAGAGACAGAGAAAGAGAGAAACAACTTTATTTTAGTTTTTCAAATGGCATTAGTTGCTCCCACACTTAGTTGTGTACGTGGTGCTGGGGTTTGAACCCGGATCCTTGTGCTTGCCAGGCAAGCGCCGAAACCGCTGAGCCATTGCTCCAGCCCCCAAAATATATTTTAATATACTAAGAAGCAATAAGGGTCTAGCTAGAAAATTCTATTCTCAGATGACATTCTAAGCACACATTTTAAGTTCCCTTTCCAATGATCAGTTGAAATGACAAAAAAAAAAAAAAAGGAAGTAAGAAAAATGCTGGCTTCAATTTTAACTTTGAGATTAATTCTTTTGAAAGAATGGCAATTCTAAAATTACTACACTTGAACTTCAGAGTGGGCATTCTGCTCAATCACCATCTTTTGCATAGACAATGGAAGACCCACTGCAACAACCAGGGAGTCTGCCATTTTCCCTGGAAAAATCTGTCTTCATTCTCCTGGGAGGAATCCCTGTGAAAGACAGTGAGCAGATAGTAAATTTTCCAAACAGATGAATAGAATTCTAATACCTGAAAATATGGAAAAAACCTGGATTTTCATTTTTAGTTAGATTTTGGAAGGATGTGAAATATCTTATATTTTCTTCTTTCAATGAAACAATAAAGTACTGCATGTATAAATCTAAATGGATACACAGATGACATATGATAGATATAGAGATGTAGCTACTCATACACATGTACATATACATATTTTCTTCAAATAATTAGGCACAAAGATACCTAAACCCTAAAAGCACTGAAGTCAGATGAGCACTTTTGTAGTGACAAGTGAACAAGGAGAGGAAATATGTATACTTGAGACCCTTGGTGGTTTGGATATTGGGAACTGGCGGGACAAGGAAATGAAAAAGCCTTTTGCAGAATGAAAGTTTTGATTTGGATAAAGTGGAAACAGTCAAACTTATGGCCAGTGTGTTGGCTGATGTGTCAGATTTTGATACTGAGGAGATTCACATTCAAAGATAATGTTCTATTTCAAGCAATTTGCACACAAATTTTGCTGAGTAATCAGAAACTAGGAACAGGGCTTTAAAAATTAAAGAGTGCTCGGTGTCATAGAATCACTGTTTTGAAATCTGGAGATTACAAGGCATTTTGTTTTACCTTCTCACCATGGTTGAGTCTTACTCAGACATTGTCTCTTGATTACAGGCTGTTGTCTTGTTATCTCACAGAAGCATGACCTCACAGTCTTGCAGCCTCGTAATCTAGAAATCTCACAGCATATTGAATGGAAATCCCCTAGTTCTGTAAAACACATGGTCTCAAAATCTTAAGATCTCAGTCTCCCAAGTCTCTCAGGTTCGAGGTCATACTGTTTTAATATCTGGTCATATGGTAATGTTTAGTTCCAGGGCGCATCTGAAGGAAGAAACTGAATTCACTTTCAAGATGCTTTGGAAGCTGTTGCAACCAAATTCTAATATAGTTCAACCTAAAATATAATCAAAGCTATCAGTGTCTTATCACCATCAAAACCAGGGACTGAGATGAAAAACAAAATAGCTTAAACATCTGGTGCTTCAAGTCCAAACATATTTGATAAATAGCAGGAAGATCAGTAATCTTAAGAACGAGGCAGCAGATTTCAAAACTGAAGTATAGACACTGGACCAAAGAATAATGAATGTGAGTTAGTCAAAGACTTCTTAAACAGGATACACAAAGCAGTAATCATAGAAAAAAATATGTTAGACTACAAAATTTTAAAACTTGAGATGTTATGATCCTGTTGTATGTCATGGTCAAAACCTCTTATTGTGAGTGACCTAATAAGCAGAGGGTACCTAAGAATTTATCGTGCAATTTAAATTCAGATTCTCCTTGGAAAATAAAACTTTTTCCTAGACATAGTTTGAAATTAGAAAATCCACTAGAACTAGTAATGTCATTTAAGTCTTGCCCAGAAAATGACAGTTTCTTCATAACTTTTGGACTATAAAATCATTAAAACTTTCAAGAATTAAGGAGACATTGAACTTCAGGGGCAAAGGCTTATTCTTGGGTGAATCATTGTGTCTAAAAGTTTTTTATTCCAGACCAGAAAGATTCCCCAAAGACTCAGAAGATCTGTACTGCTTTGTTGAGTTCCAAGGGCTCTGTGCTTACCACTGTCAAATGGAAAAGAGAGTTTGAAGCTATAAACTATTAAATATCCCCATTTCTGTTGCAAAATTTTCAATGCAGTTAGTTGCTACTTTGAAATTTTGGTGAACATGAATGTGAATGGAGGGGGTATATGTACATATACACATGTGTTCAATTTCTGTGACAATTATTGAGTAATTGATGATATTTACCTTTTAAAATCTAAATTCTGGTGAAAATAAGGATAGTCTACTCAAAGACTATTTTGAAGAATTATACATAATTTCTAAGTTATGATATTCAACAAATTTATTTTTTTCCACAAAATAAACCAAGCAAAACAAGGATAACTTGTGACTGAAAACTATCATAGCAGCAAGGAATTTGAATTTGTAGAATCAACCTAATGTAGTCCAGATTAGCAAGGGCAATTTTCACATGTCACTACTGCTTTGTGCACATTTTTTCAACTTTATGTTGTCACTGAGACTGATCCCCAAGAGTAAGAGCATTCTCTGATTGATATAATTTTACCATATAATATGAATTTTACTTCTCTTCATATTATTTTTCTTCAATATTTAATTGTGGGGGGCTGGAGAAGTGACTCAATGGTATAGCTCTTGACTGGCATCTCCAGTCCTGGATTTAATCCCAAGAACCACATATACAAATAAATAAAGGAAAAACAAAAACCAGAAGAAAAAAATTGATGCACACTCTCTAAAACATATATAATTTATTGTGGGTGCCATGTGATCCCTTTTCCTAACACATCTATTTTCCTTGTTTTCTATATGTTTTTCAATTGCTATTCTGCATCTAAAAAATTGTTAGCAATTGGATGCTTTAATATTTTAAGTCATTGTAATTTTGTGAGGGTAATAAGTGAAGAAGCAAATAAATGCATGTACAGATATAACATTCCATTAAAATATGAAAATTGAAATAATTTGGATACTATCATGAATATTAAAATAATATCTATAATATCATACAATTGGTTTCCCTATTTAAAATGAGTTGATTGTTTATTTTTACATTAACAAACTAGCTGAGAAGATGGAGCCTCCCATTCAATCAGCCATTTAAGCAATGTTGTTTGAACTGTAGCAAGAACTGTGTGAAATTAGAGGGAAAGAATATAACATAATTCTCTGTAATTGAACCCATTTGAGCAGCATTCGCAATTTAATTTGGAAATACAAATGACAATAATAAAAACAATTTATAATAATCAATACATATGAGAAACAATTGCTTGTTTCAGTGGCACAGAAAAAATTATGTCACCATTTTACATAATAAACAAGTTATTTGGAAAGCATTTAATGTAGGGAAATTAGCATTGTTGTTGACATCATTTGGTTACACAGCTAAGAAGATGAAATAAAAGGTTTTGGAAGATGATATCCTGGAATGTTCTGAACCTGCGTGTTCGCTTGATCAGTGAAAAACCAGCCGTCTCCTAGTCCTTGTATCAGAACATGGCTATGTACATACCGACAAGTTTCCCACCACTACACTGGGGTTTTCTTCTGTGGAGTATCCTCTCTCAGCAAAATAGCTTCAAATTCCTTATTCAGCATTTTATAACAATATACCTAACCACACAATTGTATATAAATACATATACACAGGCACACACATATACAAGCTATAAATGTAAAATAATCATACATACAAAAACACTCAAGAAAATATTGGTGATAAGATTATTTAAACACATTATAAAAGCAAGAAAAGGATGCAGAGGAAATAGAGTGGAGAAATAATCATTTTCAACAAATAGTTAGAAAACAGGTAACATATTTCATTGAATCTAAACCATTAATTTTAAGATGAACAGTGTTTATAGTACCAAGAAAAAAAATGCTTCCAATTATGCTAGGCTATGTATGGCACATTATTGGTTAGACCTTGTATCCCTTGCATCTTGACTTCAATAATATAAAAATGTGAATAATGTTTATTTTAGAATCTATGAAATATTACTGATTTTTTGTCTTTCCTCTATTTTGAGTGATATTTCCATTTTAATGTCCGCATTCTTAAGTATAATATTTTAGATTCACATTAAAATTTTACCTCCAAGTAACTGAAATGATAAATGAAAAGTGTTATTATACTACTGAAGTTTCCTTTTTTAATAAGTTAGTTTTGAAGTCCAAAATGTGTTTGACACTCCATGTATGAGGAAAAATTTTTCATACAAATGATAAAGTCATTAATTTTGGGGGGGGTTGTAGATTTTGAATTTGACAAACACATAATCTGGGGAAACTACAGCTAAGAAGGTGGGGAGAAGTTGGAGGGAGGAGAGAGGGAAGGAGGAAAGGGAGGGAAAAGGGGAATTATCAATACTGTAGGATATACTTGACCCCATGAGAAGCCAAATTATACTCAGGCTGGCATATAAATCTAGAAATTTCAAAAATTAATATGTACATATATGGTCTTTTATACATGTAATATGGGGGAATTACAGAGAAGACAAGAGATTGGGGAGTGGGTGAAGATATGAATTGGGTTTAAGTTACTCTGTCATTACATATGCATGTATGAATATGTAGCATTGAATACTTTCAATATGTAAGACTATGCTTAACTTATAAAAAATAGTCAAGGATTTGATACAAATGGGCTTTAGTTATTCAATGTCTGGGCTCATTCATGTGAGTTAATAATTAATATGGAATTGGGAACATATTTGCCTATTTTTTGTTTCTTCCATACTAATGTTTGAAGTGTAAATCTCCATTTTTAGACTAATTTCTCTCTCCAATTTTAAGTCCTTCAATAAGTGCACTGTTCAGTATTCAAAACAAATGCATCTACCTTGTTCCAGTTAATGGAACTCTTAGTTCAATATTCTTTTCAAGTCCCTAAGGTTTTGTTGTTATCTATTATTACATGATGAAAAGATTTAATTCAGTATCTCATTAGGATACAGATACAGATTCTAGGCATATTAGTCCTTTCTTAATCAATGCTAAATATTGGTTCCAACAGTTTAAGATATACAATGGTCAAATCAAAGTCAATACGAGGTTTCCTGTTGGTCTCATTACTACAATAGTATGACACTGAACTTGACAGCTATGAGACATGAGACTAGTTTTGAAATTGTAGCATAGATCCCAGTTTATTAATGTTTCTGTCGCATGTTATTAATACTTTTAAGTGGGCTAAAAAAGTAAAAATTCAATTCTAATTAGTGAAATTCAATTGCTTCTTTAAAACTTAAATTTTAAAATTTTTTTGAATATTTCAAGGAAGCAAAAGCAAATTATATTCCATACTTGCATGGCTATGTGAAAAGGAACCTCAATATTATGTATAATTACAATGCACTGAAACATAAATTTTAAAAACTTATATTTTAGAAAAATGAAATATCTGATTAATTTTCTGACTGCTATATACAGCTAAATAATTGTATGATAAGTTGTCTGCACTGATCTGATGACAGTTACAATGAGACAATAGCTTCATCGATACAGCTGCTATTTGAGGTGCATAGTATAAAGAACATACAACCAGCAACTGCTCTAAGGTCTCAACACCTTACCTGTAGGATGCTCCATGGCAAGAAAGGAACACACGTAAGCTTTATTGTAGTAGTTGCCATAGAAACCATCCACCTGAGACATAATGCAAATATTCTTTTATAATAAAGACCTCCATTTAAATATGAATTTTTTAACTTTTGAAAGTCAACAATCAATATTACAATATGCTGTAGTATCTAAGGTCACATTTTATCTCTGTGCCTCAATTTCTTCATCTGCAGAGACAGTATAACAGTTTCACACCCTTCTCAGGGTGTGTAAATAATATCATGTAGTGGAAAGTATTTTTCATTCCTGCCATAAGACATGTAGGATATAACACAATTATTTTTTTATAAAATAAAGAACTGTATTTTTTCAAAGTTAATGAACAGATCAGGGTGCACCCAGCATGCTCCAAGGAATTCTATCTATGTGACCATTTCTTGTTCATGGTTTAGAGTCCCCTGGTAGCAATTCCATCTTTTGGCTTAAATAGAGGCAAGAGCAATTATGGGTTTTGTAACTGATAGAAATTCCAAAACTGTCAGTAGAGGTTTGAGAAATATGGTTGATATTTGCTCCATTCATACTGAGAATATGGAGAATGGATAATGGAATGAAAATTCAATTTATACCTCATCTGCTGCTGCTGTTTTCTTACCCTTTCTATCTCTTTCCCTTCTACCCATCCCAACTCCAGGTGATATGAGGCTTAGCCCATATCCACTGAAGAACATAGTTGAGTGAATGGAAGAGGGGGGCACCTTCATGATCAACAACTGGGTTACAGCCAGTGCAGAACAATTCCATGGCTGCTTTCCTACTCGTGCTTTTAAACTACAAAATGAAGCAAATAATGCAGTATAATCACTATCCAAAATTATCTAAAATTTTCTGTAATACATTTCACCTAAAAACACTGCCAAAAAAGTTGTTTTTGCATTATCTTTTATAACTTTTATTATTTGAATCTGAGAAATCTCATATCCATATTTAAAAATTTTAATACATTTAAATTTGAGGAAGTCAGAAAGTTGATATAACTGCTAACTGGAGGAAAAGTTCTCCAAATTGTCTTGAGAATTTCAATCATGATGATTTTTTTCTTTAAACTGACTTTTGCTATTATAATGCAAATAATATGTAGATCAGTAAAACAATTAACTAAAATAAAATTTTAAGAAAATCTGAAATAGATTTTAAAAAGTCTAACAAATTTCTGTGGAGTAATTATGTAGTTAAGTGTCTGGACCACAGACTTTGGTGTCTGGACCACAGACTTTGGTGCCTGGTTGTTTGGGTTCCTATTTCAACTTTGCGAGTTGTAACCTTGATCAAATGAAATTGATAGAGATGTTTCAATTAAACAAAGATGAGAATAAAGTTTCAGAGTCCAAGAAGAACTAAATTGATATAATTTATAATTATATAAAATCTTATAATTTTATAGTTCATCTTTCAATTGGTTTTAAAATAGAAATTATAAATTGACATAATTTATAATTATACAAAATTCTATAATTCTACAGTTTATCTTTCAATTGGTTTTAAAATAGAAATTCTATGGCTAATATTTTTCTCTACACATGTTCAGCATTTGATATTTGTAAACTGTAGCCCAGAGACACAAACTATCTGAGGTGACAGCCCTTCCTCTAAGTATTTCTTAAAATTTAGAATTTCCTGATTGGTGAAAAGAAGGATGGAATACCCTACACCAGCTTAGGTAACTCATTGTGTATAAGAAATTCTTAATGAGCTGAAAGTAAAATCATCAAAACCCTTAAAATTCCCTAAACCTATTGTGTTGGTGGAGACTGTGCAACAACTGGACCCACAGATGTAAAAACATCCTTTTTTTTTTTAATTTTGAACAACCATACAAGTTTTTAACAAAAAAATATAAAATGTGTATATATTCTGGATATTGCAATTACCCCCAGGAGTGCCCCCCCCAATTACCCTCCCTTATCCCGCCCTTCCCCTTCCCACTACATCTCTAAAAAAAGTATTAGGTTGTAAAACATTACATCTTATCTGGATTTACCATCTTTAAAACAGTAGTGTTTCTTATTGACATCACAATCCTAAACGAATGAACTGCTATCTTCATCCCTTCACAAGGTCTCAAAATGATGGTTTTTCCTTTCGTGCCAGCCAGCCAGAAAGGAAAAAGAACATGGGGGAGGCTTATGTGGTCTGTTTATGAGGGACTGTCACTTCCATTCACATTCCATTGCCAAACACTTCATTATTTCGTTTCACCTAACAGCAAAGGATACTGGGAAATTAAATCTGGATAAGCTGCCACTTGGTAGCAACAATGTCAAGCAAATGGGAAACGGGTATTCAGTGGACATCTCTACATCCCTGACATACCTACATGTGAAGAGGGTACATGTTTTGAAAGCCTTTATGCAATGTTTTACAAATTTACGATTGGTTATTACATCTAAATATTTGTGGATTTAATTTTAAAAGCTTTCATAATTCAACCTTCTCTTGGGAAATCAGAAGATGTGGGAAAACTGGGTCTATGTTTCCTCTGGGCAACAGTTGGTTAGAGCTGATCAGCAGCTACCGTGTGCTGTCCAGGTTACTGGTGGGAGCACCTGGCAAACTCACTCATGATTTTACCTTCCCAAATCCGGAGCTAATGAACTTACCCCCTGGAGAGATTAGGAGATGGAAAACTTGATTTCAGAAAATTGAATTTTTAGGGACATTTAGAGAAAGGAAAGTTCACAATTCTGTGCCAACTGCTTTAATTATACCATTCAGTGTGTGTGTAGAGAAATGTAACGGCATAGAATGTCCACTTTAAAATCAGTGAAAGTAAAATATATTTAAATTTAGAAAGAGAGAAAAGAAAGGGAAGGAGGAGAGAAATAGGGGGAGGGGAAGGGATAAGCAGAAATTTTTAAAAATACAAGTAAGAGTGGAGCTCACTTTTTATTAAGAACGAGAGAATCAACTTTATTTAGTTTTTCATATGGTTTTCATTGCTCTGACACTTAGTTGTGTATGTGGTGCTAAGGTTTGAACTCGGGTCCTTGCACATGCCAGGCAACTGCTCCAATCACTGAGCAACTGCTCCGAACCTCACGTTTTAAAAGTACATGGACACAGGGATTGAAAGAAAGAATTTTGGAGAATACAATAAATAGAAGTTTTTATAGTATTTCACACATTTAGCAAGGTTTGCTTAGCAAGAGATAACAATAAAACGGTATCATGGTTGGGATATGAGGTGTCCCCCCAAACTTCTGTGTTAGTGCAGGAGGTAAAATGATTTGATTATGGGAGTTTTAATGAACTAACTGGGTGGTAATTGTAGGCAGGTGGGATGTTGCTGGAGAAAGTGGGCCCTGGAAGGATTCATCTGCCCAGAAGCCCTTTCCCCTCTCCTGCTTTCTGGCCACCATGAATGCATAGGTACTCCTCCACCATGCCCTCCTCCATGATGTTCTCCCTCATCCTGGGCTCAGAACAGTGGAGTTGTTCCATTATGGACTGAACCCTCTGAAACTGTGAGTCAAAATAAGTTTGTCCTTCTCTAAGTTGTTCTTGTTGGGGATTTTTGTCAGAGGATGAAAAGTTCATTCATACAAGTGATAATTGTGATATTAATAATACAGAAGGACAACTAAGATTTGGAAATAAGTCGTTCTTTGCTATAAATGTGCGAAATAGTTTTTATGGATTGCTTCATTTATTCATTTGAGGCTCGTGACTTAAAACTCACACAAACAAAAAAATGATTATTGGTTGCCAACATGATATCAGGCACCTTCGAAATACAAAGATGGCCAGTGAGTTACCAAAGATCCCTTCTCTGAGGAGGAAGCTTAAAATAAATAATTTTCATAAATTCTTGATCAGATACTTTGATGGATAATAGAAGTGAACAGATACATCAGAGTGTGTAAATTTTAAAGTTTGCCTCATAATTTATTATACTGTAATACTTTAGGATCTAGTGACTGAAAATACTTTGTTGAGTGGCTATTATAACTAGCTTTTTTTTTTTTTTGTATTGCTTTCTAAATTCCAGCAGTGAAGGTAGAGAACAAAGAAGATTCCAATGTAGAAGATCAACAGAGTTAGTCATAGTTGAGGATTATTTCAAAGATAATATTCTTCAAGTCAAAGGTCAGAACTGTTGGGTCTCTACCTATTCGTTCTTTTCTTCAGTAAGTGATTTTCCTGCATATTGGACATATTCTACTTATTTACATTATTAGGTACTATTTAGGGGTAAGAAGGAATTCATCATTACTGTGCAAGCATGCTTTCAGATTTATTAATGGAAACAAGAGAAGAACTTGAAATTTAGATTGAAACCCAAAAATCAGTTTTGTTTTCCTCTAAGAAAGTAGGCTGCTTTTTTTCTCTTCAGTGATATTTGGAATATAAATCTCTCCAGTGACTTAAAAAAAAACATAGATTAGTGTGAAATTGTTTTCTTGCCAAATAATAATACACTAGGATGTGGATATTTTCCTTTGTGCTTAGTTTACCTAACACAAAAGAATAAGAGAAATATTAAAATAATATTTCCAGTAGCAATAATGTTATGAAAGTCTTAGAAAGCATTTTCAACTGGAAAATCTTGAGCAATTATGTATTAGATATGCCAACAGATTCATAAGATTGTTCTTAGTTCAATGGCAGACAGTTTAAAGGTTAAGTAAGGACTCTTCCTGAGTTGCATCTGAAAACTATCATATTATTTCATTATTCATCACAAAATCTTCCAAGTATTATTTCTCCCTTTCTAAGAATTTTAATAAAATTTAATATGTATGGCACTGGATTACCATCTGTAGAAAATAATGATGTATTAGATATTTAAAGTATCTTTTAACACTTGAAAGCTGGAATGTGTTTATCCTGGGAACTTGAAAAAGTAAACTTGAACTGAAACATCAAACAAAAGTGAAAACTTTAAACTAGCTCAAAAAATCTTCTTTTGATTTATATTCAGATATTTTTCACTTTCATATAATTTTATAACAGATAATCCTAAAGTACACCTCCTTCTCATTTTTACAAGTAAATAATGATTTTAAAACTGCAGAACTTCGTATTCATGCAAGTACTCTGAGCTCCATTAGTTCTTTGTTATGAAATAAGATCTTTGCTTATTCTCCCCGTTTTTTCCTTATTCAATCCATCATTTTGTTTTCATCATTTCTCCAGTCCACAAGAGACATTTGTCATGTCTTCCTCAAGCACTTAGAAGGTGTTGAAGACCTACCACAGCGCTCTTCAAAGTCCAACTCATTGATAGGCCAGGTGGGATGTGGGGATGACCCTTGAATTCACTGCTCTTAAAGGCCCAGTAGTGGACCCTAGAAACTTGCCATTGTTTCAGCTGAGGACCACTGACAAGCAAAAATGTCCAAGAAAGGAGAGTGAGTAGCCACGTAAGCCATCAGCCCCTTCATAGGAACCAATCCCTCCTTGTGAAAGCATTAGAACAGAAGGCACAGAGTTGAAGCATCCTGACCGCAGCTTCTCATGAGCACTCCAGATCCCCTCTCACCTTAGCACCTGAATGACAGGAATAACACAAACACTCACATCCAGGCTCCATCCAAATTCCAACAGGAGAATTGAAAATGGTCACCCGGTAAATAAGGCAGCTAAACTGTTTCCATTTTAGTGTTTGGAAATAAATGGCAGACCCATGCAGAAATATTTACATTTTAAAACAAATGAAGGGAAAATAAGTAGCTCTCTATGCAATAAGTACGGAGTATAAGGAAAAGCAAGCATAGCACAGTATGTTCTAGATGCTTGATAAAAAGCATCCAGACACCAACTCACCAGGTATCAGGAGACAGATTGGATAAATGCATCTCCTCAAATAAAATGCAAATTCCATGAAACGGGAGATAAGATGACAAGGAAATTTTCTGGAACAGAAGGGAAGTTAGCATGAAATCAATTAAGGAGAAAAATGACAATGGTGATCTTAAAAGTACATTGGGAACAGGAAAGAGAAGTAATAATGTAAAAGCCCCTGAATGGAAGACACATTGGAGAATATCATTGCACTCAAAGAATGTGATTGCAGAGATGACAGTCAAAATTGTACAAAATAATAGAAATCCATCATTGAGATAATAGTAAAGCTTGAATACGAAAAAAGAACAGATGTGACTGACAAAAATTCAAAGATAAAATAGAATAAACCATTCCTGAATTGAATGAGTATCTAAAACTATAGATTAATAGGGTTTGTCAGATGAAAAAATGTATCAAAGGCCAACAAACATTTAAAAACATGTTGGTGAATTTATTGCACTCTAAGAGTAAGAAAAGCATTCTTTAGACAGAGAAGGTCACCTGCACGTGAAAAAAAATTAGCTTTAAATTGTCAACAAAAATAGCTGTTAGGTCTAGTATGTGCATGTCCTGGCCGTCTATCAGTCCTGCTGATGCAAAGACATGAAAAATGCCAATTATGTGAAGATGCAGGAAGACATAATCCATTCATCTTCCCTAATGAATCTACTTGAAGAAATAATTTAGTGCAATGAAACATAAAATGTAAATGTCTTTGCAGGTATTTGGACACAGAATTACACCTAAATGCCTATGGTTATAAATTGTATACATAATAGTATATGCTATTTGTTAAGATAAAAGCTGTATTATCAAGACCAAAACCCTATTATACAGGGTGAAAACCTTCCAGAAGGAAGAAGATGAACACTGGAGAGGTTCAATGTGCTAATTTCTTCACTCCTCATCAGAAGAGATTCATTAGATACTGTGGCAAGGTATAACGCATATATACTGATAATTATATTTCAAAGATGCTATTTAAAGCTACGATTACATACTTTCTAAAATATAAAGCAAAAATAAGTAAAATAAACACTTTATAAAATTGGAAAGGAGTTGGGGATGTTGTTCAGGGGTAGAGCTCCATGTAATCCCCGGAACCACAAAATAAATGGAGAAGTAAATAAATAAATTTGAAAAAAGAAAACAATAAGAAATGATAATAAAAAAGAACTAAATAACAATGCCAAATAAATTGTCTAATAATAACCATGCTAGTAAGAAAATAAATTGATCAGCTTGATTGGTCTGGGGAGGGGAAACCTAATCATATGAAATGTACCCTAAAAATAAATGAAAACAAAACACACAAACGTAAGTTAAGTTGGAGGCATGCACACACACACACACCCACAAACCAACAAAACGTGAGCAAAAGCAAAATAAGGTATGCAGGGTCAATATTGAATAAGGTTATGTATGACAATTGTATATGGATGAGGGGTTAAATTCCCAATGGACAGAAAGATGTAATGAATGTCTATATTTCTAAGAAAACTATATAAAAAAAACATAGAACAAAACCCTTCAGAAATATGGGAGAGAGTAAGAAATACAATAATGCTGGATTGCTTATATTTAGCTTTATGGGAGGAAATAAGAAATACAACAATGCTAGATTACTTGTATTTAGCTTTTTCATCTTTGATAAAGTAGACAAAGCATATATGTAAGGGTATTGAAAATTCATCTCTACATTTTAAATATATGGAATGCACTTTCTTTTCAGTCATCGTATTATGAAATGATGCTTTATAAGTTCAATGCGTCTATATCAATGAATTCAAAATTACAAAATATATCAACTGCACACTTTAACCACAATGCTGTGTAACTGGAAATAGGTAACAAAGTAGAAAAATAAAAACCTCACATAGTTCATTTTTTTAAACAAATCTCTCAACAAAAACTTTGGTACATATATACAATGGAATACTATTCGGCCATTAGAGAAGACGATATTATGGCTTTTGATATCAAATGGATGGAGATGGAAAGAATTATGCTTAGTGAAGTCTCCCAATCTCAGAGACTCAAGGGCCGAATGGTTTCTCTCATCTGTGGAAGCTAGA
>PVKS010019893.1:0-37695 GCA_004027875.1 Aplodontia rufa | reverse complement strand
GCTACCAAACTAAGAAGAACTACTATTGTTAATTATCCCTCTAAGAGGAGAGAGAAAAAATAAAAGAGATGGGATATAAAAGAAAAAAAGAAGAAAAGGAAAAAAAAAGGGAAAAGGGGAGGGGGGAGGGTAGGTGTTAACTATTCTACAACATTAGCATTACAGAAAAGTAAAAAACCCTGCTAGAGTTCTTATATATTGGAGAACAAGTAAACTCCACCATATATCACCTTGGTACACACCTTGAAAATTTGAAAATGAAGTCGAAATAAAGGCAAAAAAAATAAAAATAAAAATAAAAAAGAAAAAAAATTTTTAAAAAATTGAGGAAAATTATACTTAATAGGCACTCCCTGGAAGTATCAATAATATGATTGTCTCTGGTCCTTTCAGGGAGTGGATCTTCTATTTATGGCTGGATCTGACCTGTTTCAACCTTTTTTGAGGGTGTATCCCGGGTATCCGAAGGTCAGAAGATATGTTATCAGAGCTCCATCTGCTGGTCGTTGTCGGACATGATCTCTGTGGTCCCTGGGGTCCCAGCTCCTCTGCCCTGTGAAAGAAGTGTCTATGGTGGGAGGACAGAGCCTTGAGCTCCGTTACTCCTCAGTCCCAGATCCTTTATGAGAGGAGGATTCAGGCCCCTGACCCCCCCCCCCTTCTGCTGAGACTGCCTGTGTTCAGCTGCAGGATCCAGGCACAGTTTTATAAGCCTCTTTTGCAGACCTGGGGGCTGTGGGTCCGGGAGAGGGAGTGTGGTTTTAAAAATGGATGTTACCCTTCCCTCACTGCTCCCACACCTTCTTCAGGGCTTCAGCCAGGCCTTCTGGTCCTGTTTCCACCTTTGATCTCTGCTGCTTCCAGCCGGAGTATTTAGAGCTTGCTTTGAAATCCCAAAGAGGTCTTGCCCTGATCAGGCGGGCTGGGCGTGTGGTAACTAGCAAGCCTAAAGTACAAGCCTTGCAGTTCCCGCACCGCCTCTTCTGCACAAACCGCTGCTCTGTGCTTGTATGAAAGCTCTTTCCAGTCACTGATCCTGCCGCCAGACCGAGTGCAGGTCCAGGAGGTGTCCCCGCCAGTACGCTGTCTTTAGAGCTGTGCGGGTCCTTCTTTGCAGAAGTGACTCAGGCAGGCGGGAATGTAGGCTGGAGAGTGCAAATGCCGGCTGGCGGGCCAGCCGCAGCCGCCGTGGCGGCAGCGCGGATCAAAGAACCCCCGGCCGCTCCTAAGTCTCTATTCCCCAGAACCAGTGCCAAGATTAGAACTGGTGATTCACCATGCTATTCCCCCACACGCACCTCAAAATACTGGTGAGAAGCCGGAGATATCCTGATCAGTCACGAGGGTGCAGGGGAGGTCTTTTGTCTTCAGATCGCCATCTTCTAAAGACATTTTTTTAACCACGGTTTTGATACATTATATATCTAATTGTGGTGTTATATAATGAATAAGAAATTACTAGTAGCTAAACATTTTTAATACATATTTAGGTAACAAAATTTTCAAGATGAAGAAATTAGCTATTCTGTAAATTCATATATCATATATAACTATCATATATAATACCAAATTTTTAAAAATTCTTTAGGTAAAAGAACATATTTTTTATTCTTACTATTGCCTATTTTCTCTTTTACAGCTTATTGAAATGTTTTTGACATGCAGCACGCTATACATATTGAAAGTGTACAATTTGAGGAGTTTTAATATGTTTATATCCATAAAAACATTAGTACAACCAACCAATGAATATTCACCCCCAAAAGCTTCCATGTGTTCATTTATAATCCTTTCCTTCCTCTCCTCCCATCTTCAGGGAAACAATGATATCTACTATGTCAATATGAATAAATTTTTTTAAAAAAGCTATTTAGTAAATAACAGAAAGATTAGTAGAGGGAAGAGAAATGGGAGATGAGAGGGATACTGGTATCTGAATCAGAATAAGTTGTACTGAATGCTTATATGAAAATGTTTATCCTATTGCAAATAGATCTAAAAAGAATAGGAAGAGAGAGGAAGGGGAAAAACTGGAACTGAATTAAAACAAAGTACACTCCAAGCTTTTAGAAGTATATCATGGTAAATAGTAATGTCACATATATTTTAAAAAAACATGTTCTTCATAGGTATAAGAATTATGTCATAATACTTGGGTATATTAAAATAAATATATGCCCCAAAGAGAGCCAAGGGACCAGGGGACAGGAGGAGGAAGGTGGGGGATTTCTGGGGCGAGGGATATTGGCCAAATTTTATTGTAGTGTTGTGTGCATGTATTAATATGTGACAGATTCCATCATTATGTACAACTACAATGCACCAATAAAAAATGAATGAAGTTTCATTTTTCTAGAACTATAATTACATGGAACACAGATTACTATTTTTTGTCTGGCTTCCCTCACTAGCATAATTTTTTAATTTATTCATGTTGGTACCGGTATCAATAATTATTATGTTCGGACTGATCAGAGTTCACAACTTATTTATCTATTAACTTGTTGATGGGTGTTAGAGTTGGTTGCAGTTTAGAGCTATAACAAACACCACTATAATAAACATTATCATATACAAGCCTTCATGAGAATATACATTTTTCATTTCTCTTAGGCAATAAGTAATAGTAGATTGGTTAAGTCATATGACACATATATATGCTTAATGTTTAAGTAAACAACAAATGTATTTTCTAAAGTAATTGTACCGTTTTTCATCCTCATGAGCAGAGAGCATAAGAGTACCAGTCCTTTTGTATCCTTATGAATTCTCAATACATTATTAGCAGCCTGATTGGTATACAGTGGTATCTAATTATAGTTTTAATTTGCATGTCCTTAATGACTAATGAAGTTGAGCATCTTGTCACATGCACATGCTTGTATACCTACTATGTCTGTATATGTATTTGTGGAGCTTTCTATTCAGATATTATGTCCATTTTTCCATTTTCCTCTTATTAGTAAGTTTTAAACATTCTAGTTTTATCAATATTGTAAATAGAACTTCTTTGTCAGTTATGTTTTGCAAATATGTTCTCCAGCTCTGTCATTTGCTTTTGAATTTGTTTAACAGCATTTTTTAATTTTTATTGAGTTGGAGAGGTTACTAGAGATTGAACCCAGGGCCACTTAACCACTGAGCAACATCCCCAACCTTTTTTATTTTTCATTTTGAGATGGCCTCACTAAATTGCTAATGTTGACATCTAACTTTTGATCCTCTTGCCTCAGCCTCCCGGGTTGCTAGGATTACAGGTATGTGCCATGACACCCAGCTTTAACTGTATCTTTTGGAGAACATTTTTTTTTTTTAATTTTGAGAAAGTCCAAATTTTTTTATTATTTCTTCTATAAATCATGCTTTTTTGTGTCTTATTTCTGAAAACTTTTCAAACCCATGGTTGCTAATGTTTAATCTTGTGTGTTTCTTTTAGAAGTTTTATAAATTTAGGCCTGTAATTCTTTAGGTATATGTAGGTCTACAAATGTCTTCAAGTTTATATTTGCATATAAGATAAGTCATTGGTTTTGTGTTTATCTGTTTGCATGTGACTATCCAATAGTTCTAGTACTATTTATTGAAAAATTTTTCCTTTTTCCATTGAAATCCCATGAGACATTTGTTAGAACTCAATTGTACATACAAGACTGCGTCTATATCTGGACTCTTCATTTTATTCCATTGATCTACATCTTTATGTCACTATGACACTGTGTTAATTATTTAACCATATAAAAACTCTTAAAATCCAATAGTGCTGGAGTAGTGAGTGGCTCAGTGATTACAGTGCTTGCCTGGCATGCACAAGAACCCAGGTTCAAACCCCTGCACCACATACACAGCTAAGTGTTGGAGAAACAACGGCTACATGAAAAAAATAAAATAAAATTGATTCTCTCTTTCTCTATCTCACTCTCCCTCTTTCTTTAAAAAAAAAATCCAATAGTGCTAATGGAGGTAGGAAAAATTTTTAAAAACCAGTGTTTTCCTCTTATCTTACTCACCAATCAACATAGAACACTTTTGTGACCCCAGATGTTTGAAGGTGTTTTCCTACACACTAAGCAATTCTGTAGCAGACACCAGTTGGCTGCCCTCAGATTAATTAATTCATTTCTAAGACTGTTCACCTGCAGTTAGTGTCAAGTCCTATAGGTTGAAGGTTCAGTCCCACAATACTACCCCACAATTTCAGATACCAATTGCAGCCCCCAGGTTGTAGTCTGTGCTTCTGATCTGCCAGCTATTAACTGGATTTCACAGTAGATCACAGAATTCAAGAAGCACTTTACTTATATTAAATGGTTTGTTATAAAGGTTATTACAACAGATACAATGGAAATGTCATCCAAAGAGGTTCATAAGGTCTATAAAGCAAAAAAGAAATTTAAAATATTATCTGGGTTCTCGGAACATAAATACAGAGTTCAGTTGCTAGTGGAAACCAGAATGTATACCCTTAGGGGTGAGTCTAGAGGGTCCTTTTAAGAGTAAAAAGAGAAAGTCTAAGTAGATTTCAGAGGTTGTTTGTCAAGAATTAAATTGATAGTGGAGCATGTTGGTAAATGGGTACATGCCCTAGAAGGGTAATTTCTTGTCCCCAGCTTGCCCCTACTCCTTCCCCCTCTCCCTTTCTCTGTTTCCTGGATACCATGAGCAGAGCCGCTTTTCTCCTCTTTGCCCTTTCACCATGATACTGTGACTCACCTCAGACTCAAAGCAACGTGGCCAGCCAACCACAGACTGAAATTTCTGGAACCATGAACCAAAACAAATCTTTCCTCCGTAACTATTTGTCAGTGAGAAAAAGTTAACCAACACATCTTATTTTTAAGTCATTATTTTGAGTCCTTGTTCAGGTAGTTTTTAATTTCCTTTTATTAGGGATCTGTTGCAATAGTTGTGTTCCTTTAGAGATGTTGAGTTTCTTTGTTTTTTCTAATCATCTTGGTATTTCTCCATCTGGTGGGTCTATTGTCTCTACCAACTTCATAGGATGTATTTCATAGTAAAAGACTTTGTACTCATTCTCATTAACATGTGAATCAGTGAGCCACTAAATTAAAAGAAAACTGTTAGTAATAACAGAAAGACTAGTAGAGTAGAGGGAAGGCAACAGGGTGGCATGGGGGAGGGGAAATACTGGGGACTGAGTTAGAATAAGCTATACTGCATGCTTTATGAAAAGGTCAATGTTTATATCTATTGTCAAATACATCTTAAAAGAAGAGGGGGTGAGAGGAAGAGAGAGGAAAGGGGAAATGCCTGAAATGAGTAAAACAAGGTACACTCCAAGCTTTTATAAGTATGTCATTGTATATCGTATGGCATGTATATATATGTATATTTCTTTTTAAAAAGGTGGAAAAGAGAGGGGAGGAGGAAAACTGAAGATGAAATTAGAGCAAATTAAACTCCATGCTTCTATAATTATGCTAATTATGCTATTGTATAATCTTATGTCATATATACCTAAAAAGAAAGAAAATTTAAAAATTATGCTCAGAAATTACATGAATCACAAGAAAATATATACTGAGGACAGCATTTTTTAAAAATAAATTTTATGTGTAAGTATTAATTTTTTAATTAACTATTTTCTGAGATTTTTATTCAATTTGTATTATTTTTGATGATGAGAAAGCTGCTAAAATTGGCATTAACTATAAGATAAAGTTATAAGATAAAACTTACCTAGATATTAAAACTAGGAAATATTCATATGCTTAAATTTTTTAAATGTGAATCTGACATCAATTTGATAAGTAAGTGGGAATTATGTTCAGAACAGTAATTTGGCTTTTAGAGAAGAATGAGAGTTTCACTTACTTATTTAAAAACTAGGAAAGCAAATTTAGTATTATATGTTTAAAGCCTTTTAATGTATAAAGTAAATAAATTCAACTTGAACAGGTCTTTTAAGAACCATCAGCTAATTGCTTTGAATACCTCTAATGACTTCTTTTAGACTTGTTTAGAATGCCAATTATTCCAAATGACATGTTCACTATAATTTTAATTTATCCTCTGTTTTAAAAATACTTCAACTTGTGGCAATATTGCTTTCCAGCAATTAAGTTAAAAATGCAGCTTGAATATCAACACTAGAACTAAAGTTACATGAGCAAATATATTGCATCCCTAAATTTCCAAGAAAAAATTGTCTTGAATATCAACACTAGAACTAAAGTTACATGAGCAAATATATTGCATCCCTAAATTTCCAAGAAAAAATTGTTTGTCAAATTTAGCTAACTATACTTCTTCCACAAAATTAAATAATAACAATACTCCTAAGAAGAGTCTCTCATTAAATGTTTATTACTTGTAAAGTGATAAATTTACACAAATCTAAATTCATTGATTGATATTATAAATCATTCTAATGTTAATCAATAATACAAGTTCATATTCCAACAATAAAGATTATTTTTCACAGAGTTTTTCAGCTCATGTTAGACACTCATGAAAGCTAAGAAGTACAGATGCATATTTCCTGCAAATCAGTTATAAAATAACACATAGGTACATAACAAACTAAGAGTAGATATACTATTTAGTTCAAAATTATATTATTTATTAAAAATTTACTTTGCCAGGAATTTTACATACATTGTATCTAATATTTTCAAAAGTTGTTTAGAAGTGGAACAAAACTAAAAGATAGAAGTTTTTCGTTGCAAATAACATTTTTCCCTGCCCTGGTACCCATTCTGACCCCATACACACACACACACCTTTCTCCTTCTCCTTTAAGGTTAGCTTCCCTTTCTCAAGCTACAGACCACTCAAACCTGAAACTACAATCAGAGCCATCTTAGAGCTTATATTCTCGGATTTTCACAGTCAGAGGAAAAAGGATAGCTTTTCTCTCCCTGTTTCATGTAAAAAAAAATTTAAAAAAAGAAAGAAAGAAAAAGGAGGAAAAGAAAAACAAAGCTAAAGGCTTGGAGTATAATTCGGTGTTGGAGCACTTGTCTAGCATGTTCCAGGAGCTGGGAATGGATTCCCAGAACCAGAAAAAAAAAGGTAAAAATGCTGATTGATCAGTCTGAGATCAAACATTCATACTGAAGAGATTATTGTGGCCATTAGGATGAAGAAATACCATTGATCCATAGATGGGAATTTTTTACTAGTAGAAGCCTCTTGAAGATATAATAAACAATACATTAGAAATTTTTTAAGAAAGCAAGTCATTGGTCTCACTTTCTGGATTTGGCTAATTTAATATGTATTTCAATCAGTTTTGCATTGCTGTGATAAAATTCCAGAGATAAACAACTTTATGGTGGGAAAAGGTTAATTTTGGCTTATGATTTCAGAGGTTTCAGACTATGGTTGCTTGGCCCTATTACTTTGGACATATAGCAGCACAATCCATCATGCGAAGAATGCCAGACGAAGGAGCCTACACACCTGGTGATAGCTGAGAGGCTCAGAAATGGAGTTCCCCAGGCCCCTAATAACCTCTTCAAGGGCATGTGCCAAATGTTCTAATTTTTTTCCACTCAGCCCCACTTCCTAAAGGTTCCACCATCTCCCATTAGCTTTACAGGCTGAAGCTCAAGCCTTTAATGCATAACTCTTTGAGGAACATTCCATATCCAAAGTATAATGATGTGTTTCCATATACCCCAGGTTTCCTATAAAATGATCATAAGATCCTCAAACAAGGGTTAACACTGTATGGTCCATGACCCACTCCTTGCTTTGTAAATAGTAAACTATTTACATATTGTCTACAGCTCCTTTCATGTTACAACAGAGTTACAATTGTGAAAGAGATTATATGCTCCATAAAGCCTAAAATATTCACTGTCTGATGTTTTTTGGATAACAGCTTGCAGATTCCTAATGTTTCATTATATTTAGTTCAATTGCTTAGGCCAGAATAATTTACATGTATGCTGTGTAATTTTTGCATTGTATTGTGATGCATGTAATACTTGATTTTCCAACTTTCTGTTTTTATCTTTAAAATTTGAACATAAGATACCATATGACCCAGAAACTCTACCTCTAGGCCCATACCCAAGAGAATGGAAAATACATGTCCATTCCAAAATTTGTACATAAATACTGTTAGCAGCTTTATTCACTATATCCAAAACTTGAAATAGCCCAAATGTCCATCAACTAATGAATGCATACAATGGAAGGTTATTCAACAATAAAAAGGAATGAAATACTAATACATGTGACAAAATAGATGACCATAGTAGCACTGTGGTAATTGGCAGAAGTCACATTATATAATTCCATTCATATGAAATGTCCACAATAAGCAAATTCATAGAGACAGAAAGTAAATTAATGGTGCAAGGGAGGAATGGGGAATTACTGCTAAGAAATACAGAGATATTTGGGGGTTTCGGATTTTTTGTTTATTTTTTGTTTTGTTCTGTTTTGTTTTGCACTGTGGGTTAAGCTCAGGGATGCTCTACTAAGGGTCTCTATCCTCAGGTCTTTTTATTTTTTTTATTTTTAGAAAGGTTCTCCCTAAGTTACCAACTCAGCCTCCCCAGTGCTGGGATTACAAGTGTACACCACTGTACCTGGTGGCATTTCTTTTTTGGAGTGATGAAAGCGTTAGGTAGTTATTAAATAAAATTTACAAGGACCTTGGCTTTGACTGAGTTCCTGCACTAGAACCAACAGACCAAACCAAAATGAAATCACTGATGCTGAGGTTCCATGTCATCAAGCCAAAACAATTTTTATCTGACCTTTTAAGAAATAAGGAGAGAAAGATATACTAATCAAATCCCCAAATAATCCAGTTTTAACTAGCATGATAAGGAAATTCCATTTTCTCTAATCTTCACAAGCAAAGTAACTGAAACAACCTATCTGCCTTTTCACCTGGTCCTGCTTTCTTCAGCTTTTTTCTGCCTACAAGCTCATCAGAACACTCATTCTCTTTTATAGAATGAAGTACTGCCTAATTCAATAATCATCATAAAAGCCAATTAAGACCTTTTAACTAATTTGTTATAATTTCAAGTTTTAAAATAGTGGTGATGGCTACACAACTCTGTGACAATACCATAAACCACTCAAATGCACACTTAATGAATGTTATTCTGTTAATTATTTCTCAACAAAACTATCTTTTTTTTCTTTCTTTCTTTTTTCTTTTGGATACAGGGGCTGCTGGGAAGAGCACTCACAAGGCAACTTTGCCCCACAGCCTTTCACCACCATATTTATTGGGTTTAACAAAGGCATACAAAAAAAAACTTTTAAGAATTTTCAAGAAAAGAATTTCTATCTGATTAACTCAATGTAGAGCATGAAGGTGTGTCGCTGTAATCCTAGAGAGCATTCCAAGACAGAGTATAATCCATAAAACTTGCTTTTAGGAATCTAAAAAGTCAAGTAATAGACACATGGAGGGTAAGTTTTATAGCCAGAGGGACTGGATGACTTGCAGGCATCTAGAGATGGTGCATCTGGTGACTTGGAGAAGTGACTGCTTGCAGGCTTGCTGCCTCCAGGCGTCCCACATTGTGTTCTACCTGGTTGCCAGTCAGATGACCCCAAAATACTTCAAATCATGTCTCCAATATCTCCCCCTTCCTGTTTTAAAACTGTCATTTAAAAAAAAAAAAGATGAAATCATGTATTACCCTGGTGCCTCCATTATGAAATTCCTCCATCAGAATATTTCTTCATGCTTTATTATTTATATGTTATTGTTGCCTATACGAATGATTTCACTAGATGTTACAAAATACTGACTAATTCCACCATTCTAACTGCATACATTAACTGTAATTCTTCCATAAAGAAGAATTTTCCCTCATCAATGATTCAAGTATATAAATATACAATTCATAAAGCAGGACAAGCTTGATTCTTTTTCTTTTTCAGAGTAATGACTGGTGCTCTGGCAACCTCCGGTGGTGAATGGTGAGATATTTTACTTGCTTGATTTGGTATCGTTACAAACTGACACAATTGTATATATGTGCTGTTTCAATTCAATACAGCCATTCTTCTTGATGTTCAAATTTTCCATACACCAGCAGGTTCTCTCTAGTTGGCCTATACCCTTTTCTGTGTCTTCCTTAGACTTTTATTATTAAAGCTTTATTAAGATATAGATCAATTCTATACAAACTACCCATTTAAAGCATACAAGTTTTACAATTTATTTTACAATTTATTTTACAATTTATTTTTTATTAGTGCATTATGGTTTACATAATGATGGGATTTGTTGTCACATATTCATAGATGCACACAATATAGCAATATAAGTTGGTCAATATCTCCCCCATCCCGCACCCCTCTACTTCCCTCCTCCTGTCCCCTGATCCCTTGCCTCTCTTCTGGGTCCTATATTTTTCCTAAAATGCCCAAGTACAGTGACATAATTACCTATGAAGAACATTTTTATATATGTATGACTGTACAATATATAATGACATACTTATAAATGCTTGGAAAGTACCTTGCTTTATCTCAGTTCCAATGTTTCCTCTTCTCCTGTCCTATCATCCCTTGTTATTTTTCAATGTATTTGCAATAGGATTGAACATTTACATTTTTGTAAAGGCATGTAGTATAGCTTATTCAAATATTTTATGTAGTATCTTGTAACTGTATCTCATAAATATTAACATATTGCATTTTTTGTTCTATGATTCTAATACATGATGAGTTTGTCTACATTTCCCCCAAGGCTGGAGTTAGCTCCAGCCTCCACAAATGAGGGTCAACATTCGCCCCTTGACTCTCTGGGTTTGCCTAACTTCACTCAACGTGATTTCCATTGCTATCCATTTACCTTCAAATGCTGCAATATCATTGTTTCTAATAGCTGAATAGAACTCCATTGTATATATATACATCAGAGCTTTTGGATCCATTCATTCAGAAATAAATACTGAGGGGCATCGGGGTTGGTTCCATAATTAAGCTATTGTAAATTGAGCTTCTATGAACAGATTTTGCTGTGTTGCTGTAATGTGCTGATTCTAACTCCCCTGGAAAAATATCCAGCAGCAGGGATAGCTGGGTCATATGGTAGACCCAACCCTAATTTAATCATGCTTTGTACATTTACCATAATGAATTTGAAACATTTTCATTACCCATCCCTCCTAAAAGACTCCATGCCCATTAAAAGTAACTTCATATTTGTCCCAATCCTCACTTCAACCTCTGACTTAGACAACCACCAACATACTTTCTAACTTTATACAGTGGTCTATAATAGACATTATATACAACCAGACTCACACAATGTGTGATCTTTTATCTCCCTTTATTTCATTTAATGTGCTTTCAAAGTTCATCCTCATTGTAGCGTAGTAAGCACTGTATTTTACTCTTTTTATTAATTGAATAATATTCTATTGTACAGTTAGAGCACATTTTATTTATCTGTTTCCAAGTTGATGGACACTTGAATTGATTTGTTTTTAATTTAATGAATAGTGCTGCTATAAACATTTGTGTACAAATTTTTATGTGAACATGATTTCAATTCTCTAGAATATGTGAGTAGAAGGAAAATTGCCAGTCATATTGTATTACTATTTGAACCTTCCAAGGTGCTGCCAGACTCTTTTCCACTTTATACTCCATGCACATGCCAACAGGTCATGAAGTTTCCAATTTCTCCAATCCTTGATTATATTATTTGAAGTATTATCTCATTGCAGTTTTTATTTACATATTTCTGAGCAGAAATGCTGTTGGAGGGTTTGGATTATAGTTCAATGGCAGATCACTTGCCTAGCATTTGTGAGGAGCTGAGATCAATTCTTAGCACTGAATAAAAATAAAGAATTTAGAGATATATATTATATTATTCATTAGAAGCTTGTTTGATTGTTCAACAAATAAATTTCTGAATAAAAAATAAAGAAAAATAAGTAATAAAATAAAGATATTCTCTTAAAACTCATTTTTCTAAAAGAGAGGGACAGTGAGAAGGAGAAAGAGAGAATCAGTTTTATTTAGTTTTTCATGTGGCTTCATTGCTCCAACACTTTGTTGTATATGTGGTGCTGGGATTTGAACCCAGGTCATGTGCATGCCAGGCAAGCACTGTAAACCACTGAACCTCTGTTCCAGCTCCTTAAAACTCAATTTAAAAAAGAAATAATGTTGGACATCTTTTGCCATTTTAATTTCTTCCGTAGAAATGCATCTATTTGGATCTTTCCCCCACTTTTAATAAGAATTTATCATTTTAGTATCGAGTTAAGAGAGTTCGTTATAAATTTTAGGCAGAAGTCCTTGTCAGGTGCATGCTTTGGAAATATTTTCTTTCATTCTGCTGTTTATATTTTCATTTTCTTGATTGAGTCTTTTCAAGCACACAAGTTTTTAATTTTGATCAAATCCAATTAATCTGATTTCTCTTCTTTTGTTTCTTGTGGTTTGGGTGTCATAAATAAGAAAGCATTTTCTATTCCAAGGTCTTATAATTATGTTTTCTTCTAGGACTTTTACAATTTTATATCTTATATCAGGTTTATTTAGAATGATCAATTTTCTCCCACCTATTTAAAGATTTTTCTCTTTGTCTATTTTTTGGCATTTTTCTATGCTATGCCTGGGTGTGAACTTCTTTGTATTTATCCTTCTTAGAGTCAGTCAGTGGTTGCCTAGGGCACATATATGAATCTTTTCACAAATACATGTCATTAGGGAGGAATAGTCAAAATACTGAGTCTTTAAAATCACTTTAAATAATTAATTCATCTGTGCAGTTTTGTTTCCAAATGGACATGCAGCTATGCTTATCTATTTTCATTAGTGTTGAATGTTTAGTGGATTCCTACCATATAATTCTAGTCTTAATTATATAATATTTTACATATTTAAAAATCAAAAATACAACAAAGTGCTACAGTTTGGATCTAAAGTGCCCTCCAAAAGAGGACTTAGTTAAAGATTAAGTTGCCACTTTATGGTGCTGCTGAGAGATGGCAGAACATTTGGGAGATAAGCCCTAATAAAAAGCAGTTAGGCTATTTAGGGGCATGGCCTTGAAGCAGGTCTTGAGTGCTAGTCTCATCACCTCTCTCTCTCTCTCTCTTTCTCTTTCTCTCTCTCTTTCTCTCTTTCCAGATGCCATGAATTGATCAGCTTTGCTCCATCATATACTACGTGCTGTGTTGTCCTGCCTGGCCACAGACCCAAAAACAATGGAGTCAACTAACCATGGACTGAAATCTCTGAAACCAGAAGCCAAAATGAACTTTCTTCCATTTAAGTTAATTTCCTCAGACATTTTGTCACAGTAACAGAAAGCTGACTAACATTCGGGTATATCATAAAACTATCTCATTGATCCTGCCAGGCGTGGTGGTGCACACTTGTAATCCCAATGGCTCAGAAGACTAAGGCAGGAGAATTGGAAGTTGAAAGGCAGCTTCAGCAACTCAGTAAGGCTGTAAGCAACATCACAAGACCCTGTCTCAAAATTAAAAAATGAAAAACAGGCTGGTGACATGGCTCAGTGGTTAAGTACTGAGTGGAATTAATCCCTGGTACAAAAAATAAATACAAAACACTTTCCTGACTCCCCCTCTGAGTAAATATTTTTTAATTTATTTTCATTTATTATTTGACTGTTTCTTGTTGACAATATAAATTTTGGTGTATATGTACTCATAGTTCCTTTTTCTTACACAAAAAGTGTCATATGAAAATCCCATTCCTCAGTCAGATCTTATTTATTCCTTTTTATAGCTACATATTACTCCATTGTGTGGAAGTACCATAATTTATTCAATCGGTCCCCTGTTACACATTTGGTAGCATTTCACTTGCCATTCAATTGCTGAATAACAAATTATCATGTATATAGCAACATTAAATACAAATTTTTTATCTCAAAGATTCTGTGAGTCAGGAGCCCAGGCAGAGATTAGTTGGGTCCTTGCTCAGCATCTCACCTCACTGCAACCATAATGCTGAGCAAAGCTATGAGCTGATCAAAAGCTTAGAGACCTCTTCTAAGTTCACTAGTCATAAAGGTAAGTTCCAATTTTCTTGCTATTAGGACCAACATCAGAAGTCCTTCCCCCTGCAAGTTCCACCCCTCCTGAGTCCTCTCACTAATGGTAGTTTGCTTCTCCAAAGCCATCAAGAGTGTCTCTTCAAATTGCTCACTGATCAGGTCAGGCATATTCAATGTAATCTCCCTTTTGATTAATTCAAAATTAATTGATTAGAGACCTCAATTGCATCTGAAAAATTCCTTTATTTTTGTCACATAATGTAACCTAATCCTGAGTGTGGGATCCCAGCACGGTCAGATTCCTCTTGCGCTCAAAAGGAGGAGGTTATACAGGCACACACCATGGCGTCTAGCCTGCAGAACTGCAAGGCAATATATTTCTGTTGTTTCAGCCTCCCAGTCTATGTTTTTTTGTTTTTTTTTTTAAAGAGAGAAGGACAGTGTGAGAGAGAGAGAGAGAGACAGAGACAGAGAGAATCAAATTTTATTGAGTTTTTCACATGGCTTTCATTGCTCCGACACTTAGTTGTGTATGTGGTGCTAGAGTTTGAACTCGTGTATTTGCGCATGCCAAGCAAACACAGTAACCACCGAGCCACTACTCCAGCCCCAGTCTATGATATTTTGACATGACAGGCCTAGCAAAGTAATACACCTTCAAATAAAATAAAACACAATAAAAGAACCCATTTTTCTTTTTTATATGCAATTTATCATATTGTTTTGAATGTTTATTGCTTCCATACAAAATAAAAAAACTTTCTATTAAAAAAATCATATATCTCAATATTGTAGTTGATTGTGACTTCTTTTTTCCTAGGGGCTTCTAGCATATTATCCCCATATTGACTCACTTCACTGTTTGTATCTACTTCCCCACATGCAAGCCATAAAACTTAGATATTTATTCTCCAGCACCCTGGCATTTAAGACATGGGCTACTGACAGTTTAATAGAGCCCCCGGCATAGTGAATTTAGACAAAGAAGCAGGGGCATAAGGGAACACATTTAAGGAAGAGGGGACAATGGCTGCCGGGTCCACTGTTGAGTGCCTTCAGCAGCAGAGGTGAAGCTGAGGTGCCCAGGACTCTATAGAGGCTGCAGTGTGCTTCCCTATGGTTGGTTCTATGGTACAGTCAAGGCCATGGCCCTGACAGCCTTATCTGCCTTTGTTCTTTCTGACTTCACAAAGTTTGTTCCCCAGGCTTCCTGCTCTAGGAGCAACCCCATGTTCCTTAAAAAAAAATCTTTTCTGTTCTATCAACCCTAATTGGCACACTTCCATTTTTTTCTTGTAA
The DNA here is from genome assembly GCA_004027875.1 of Aplodontia rufa. NCBI lineage: Eukaryota > Metazoa > Chordata > Mammalia > Rodentia > Aplodontiidae > Aplodontia > Aplodontia rufa. The sequence goes on along the minus strand of PVKS010019893.1, from coordinate 22,406 downwards.
GAATTAATGGCAACTTCCTGAAATTTTTAAAGTGAATTAAAATTGTTCCAGTGAAATGTAAATTAGCTTGATGACTGCTCAGAGATGAGAAGTCTGAAGTTAGTTGGCAAGAAAAAGATGCTAAAATTATAGTGATCTTTGACATAACACACTTGTCAGCTTTAATACCCAATTTATTTCCACTTCTCGTTTCTAATAAGCACTTAATCACAAAGATGCACATTATTATAACCTTTAAGACAGCTTCTGGAGACCTCACTACTCTCTTGGTCTTTTTGTAAAATTTCCTTGTACTCAATAATTTCACAGCCCACAGAAAGCCAAAGCTCTTTCTTAAGGTTTCTGTAAATCCTGCAGCAACTGATATCTGTCTGGCCTCCTCTACCCCTAAGCTTTGAGGCTTTTACATTCAGCTCCATCCCACCCAACACTGACTCTGTCTTAGACATTTCCCACATATCAATATTTTATGACACTAATAATTTGACTGAATCTTTGGGGGATTCTCATAGAGGGATCATATCAAACAATGTTTTTTTTTAATCTTCTTTTGGGGTTAATGGGATGGGTTTGTTTCTGGGAATTGAACCCTGTGCCTCACATATGCTAAGCACGCACTCTACCACTGAGCTACACACTTAGCTCAAGCAATGTTATCAATCTTCAATCACAGTTCTACCATTTTGTTAGCTCTAAACTTTTCTCTTTCTATTAAATAAGTTATGCCACTCTTTGAAGCTTTGGGACCCTTTGAAACCAAGATAACTACAACCTCCTTTTTATCCAATAGTAAACATTGTACCTTGTATTTTGTTGTTCTTGTACCATTTCTTTGTACTGACCCTCCCTAATCTATCAGAAGTATATCCATCACCTTGAAAAGAATTAGAATTAGAGTGGAGAAAAATGGCGGATGGCAAGCAAGTCACACTCTAGCACTCTACGTGACCTGAAAGGAAGAAACACCAGGATAGCTATCTTCCAGCAAGGAGCGTTTATTGGCTGAACACAGGGCAGGTCAGTGGGAGATCAGTGACTTCAGAGCCTGGGGTATAACAAGTGGAAAAGAGGAACTTGTTCAGACCCATCTGGTCACCGGTCACTGGTGGCCAGTGACTGCTCGCTCCTCAGTTCAGCAGCGGGTGAGACTCTTGTCACACTCTAACCAGTTCAACCCAGAAGAGACCAATTGCAAAAGGTCATACTGGGCTGGTAGCAGGTTTGCTCCACACCTTTCCTGTGGAGGAGGGGGCACACACCCCCACACACACTTAAGAGAAGATATGATTGCCCTGTTTTTCAAAGGCAGAATTACAGAGTGGGAAGTCTAAGGCAGATCTCCTCACAATTCTGCCAGGACCCTACACTCTGCTGTTTACAGGGAAGGTACAAAAAGAAGCTCTGCTCTGTGCCTAAACTGGGACAAGGCCATGACAACTTTGACCCAGAGGAGAAAACATTGCTGCCCTTCTAGACTTAAGTGACCTGTGCTGCCATTTTGAGTACACAGGCAAGGTGGGAGGAACTTTGTATCAGACACTTATAGCTATGACCTTAGGGGAAATTCAGTGGGAGCTGTGAGGAGGGCCTGGAGCCAGTGTAGTTGGTCTGACAGGCCTGACAGTTAAACCAGAGATAATTGGATCAGGGAGCAAGCAGCTGCCTGAGGGCAAACCCCTTCCCCATTCCTCCAAACCAGCAAGCTGCCAGACTTTGGAAAACATTTCAAGATAATTGATCAGAATTTACTGGTGATCAGCAGGGCTGCTTCAAGTCCATATATCAGATTTAATTCTTTTATCTCTTTTAATGTGTGTGTATTTGTGTGTAGTAAGTGTTGCTGTGGACCTGTTTCTTCTTTCTACTTACTTATTTCTTACCTTTCCCTTGAACACTTGCTTCACTGTAAATATGCAAAGCCTATTAGTAGTAAACTTCTCAGCTACCCACATCTTCCCTACTCTCTAGGAATAGCCACTCTATTCTTCTAACACTCAACCCTCCCCCAGCAGCATTTCCCCAACCTCTCCCTCTGGCTTTCTCTCCTCTTTTTTCCATTTTTCTTTTTCTTTATTTTTTTTTTTGTTTATTCATTCTTTGATTTTTATTTTTGATAATTTGGAATAGTCTTATAGTAACTTAATATATTGTTTATTCATCTTTATTGAGGGCCTGAAAGGAAATCTGATATGATGGCCAAATTTGATAGTGCTTGGTTACTTTTAATCCAGTTATAGTCTGATGGTTGATAGTGTTGTAACCAAAGACTGTTATTAATCCTACCATTCTGCTCATAGGTGGTAATTAACGTGGTATCAGTCTTAGAAGGAACAAATTAACCAGGTCAATGTTGTTTATTGTACACATTGGCTGCTCATATTGTCTCTTATGCCTTATCTTGTGAGGTATTAGAAATCACAAAGGCCAATAATTAACCATAGATTAGGAAGACTGCTGTTAATCTCAGCTTCTCAAATTGCACCCAGCACTAGTTACTGCAGAGACAAAAGGCCCACAATTCATCAACATCTCCAAAGTAATATAATCTAAGAAGGCTCACAGGCCCACTCTCTAGTCCTGAAAATGAAGAAAAAGGGAAGCAAGTCTCTTCCTCAAACCCACAACTCCCCAGCCAAGTAGTCCACAGATAGGGTCCTGGATGGAAACCTAGAAAAAAGTATCAATAATCTGATTGTTAAAACAATCAAAGAATTAAGGAAGGAAATAAGACAAAAATTGCAGGAGCTGTGAGACCACTTTGATAAAGAGATAGACATGCTGAAAAGAGATGTAGCAGAGCTCTTAGAATTGAAAAACATGTTCAACCAAATTAAAAGCTTAATGAAGATATTAATATCAGAGTAAACTCAGTATAAAATAGAATTTCAGCTCTCAAAGATCAAACATCAGACAACAAAGACAGGCTGAGCAATGTTGAATCCAAGGAGGATAGACAAGAAAAGAAACTTACTGAACATGATCAGAACTTCCAAGAAGTTTGGGATGATGTGAGAAGAAATAACCAAGAGTCATGGGGATAGGAGAGAACACTGAACAGCAAACGAATGGCATAAAGAATCTTCTCAATGAGATAGCCAAGGAAAATTTTCCCCATATCAGAATTGATCTAGAAACTCAAATTCAAGATGCCTATAGGACTCTAATAGATTTAACCAAATGAGAAACTCATTGAGACATATCATATACAAAATGAATAACAGGAAAATCAAGGAAAGAATTTTAAAAGTAGTAAGAGAAAAACACCAAATCACATTCAGAGGCAGACCTATAAGGATTACTGTGGATTTTTCAGATCAGATAATAAAGGCCAGGAGAACATGGAATGATATTTTTCAAATACTGAAAGAAAATAATTTTCAGCCAAAGATACTACACCCTGCAAAACTCAGCTTTAAATGCAATGGGAAAATAGAATACTAAGTTCAAATTAGTAAGATACATGAACACAAAATCAACTCTGCAGAGAATACTCAAAGATATACTTCATACAGAGGAACAAACAAACAACTTTCAAAGCCCATAAACAGAAGAAAGTCACTAATAACATAACTCACTAAAAGATATCCAAGACAGTGCAAAATACAGCAATGGTCACAATGCCAGGACCTCAGAATCACATATCTATTCTAACACTGAATGTGAATTGACTCAATGCCCCAATCAAAAGACACAGATTAGCTGAAGGGATCAAAAAGCAAAATCCCACAATATACTGCTTACAGGAGACACACCTTACAGCCAAAAATAGACAATGATTGACAGTGAAAAGTTGGCAAGAAACCTACCAGGCTTGTGGCCCAAGAAAGCAAGCCTGTGTTGCAATCCTTATATCCAAAAAGTTAACTTTGGCTAAAAATTAGTCAGAAGGGATAAAGAAGGTCACTACATCATAGTAAAAGGAAAACACATCAAGAAGACATAACAATAGTCAACATTTATGATCCCAAATACAACCTGTCCAAATATGTTGGGAAAGTACCCACGGATATTAAATCACTTATCAACTTCAACACAGTAATACTGAGAGAATTTAATAAACCACTATCAACAATAGACAGATCATCAAACGAAAAAATCAACAAAAACTCTAAACAACTCTATCAATCAATTGGACTTAACAGACGTTTTTCAGAATATTCCATCCCAAATTGCTGAGTTTACCTTCTTCTCAGTAGCACATGGATCCTTCTCCAAATAGATTATATCCTAGTCCACAAAGGAAATCTCAGCAAATACAAAAAGCTGATATAATCTCATATATTCTGCCAGACCACAATGGTATGATCTTAGCAATTAACAGTAAGAAAAACAATAGAAAGTACATAAATACTTGGAGATTGAATAACACCCTCTTAAATGAAGAATGGATCAAAGATGAAATAAGAATAGAAATCAGGAAATTCTTAAAAACAAATGAGAATAATGACACAACATATCAAAATCTATGGGACAGTATGAAAGCATTCTCTTTTTTTAAGAGAGAAAGACAATGAGAGAGAATCAATTTTTATTTAGTTTTTCACATGGCTTTCGTCACTCTGACACTTAGTTGTATACATGGATGCTGGGGTTTGAACCCATGTACTCACAAATGTCAAGCAAGTGCCATAACTGCTGAGACACTGCTCCAGCCCCACAAAAGCATTCTTAAGAGGTAAAGTTATAGCACTGAGTGCCTTCATCAAAAATAAGGAGAGAGAATAAATAAACTTATGCTCCAACTCAAATCCCTACAAAAAGAGGAACAATCCAATCCCAAATCCAACAGAAGGCAGGAAATATCAGAGATCAGAGCTGAAATCACTGACATTGAGAACAAAAAAAAAAAAAAAAATACAAAGAATCAACAAAACAAAGAGTTGGTTCTTTGAAAAATTAAATAAAATTGACAGATCCCTAGCCAACTTCACCAAAAGGAAGAATGAAGTAAAGCAAATCAACTAAGTCAAAGATGAAAATGGAGACATCACTACTAACTCAAACAAAATCCAGAGGATTTTCAGAACTTATTTTGAAAAACTGTACTCTTCCAAGTTTGATAATCTAGAACACATGGACAAATACCTAGCCACATACGACACCCACAACTTAACACAGGAGGACATTGAAAATCTAAATAAACCAACATTGGTTTATTTAAAATTGAAATAGCAATTACAGGCCTTCCAAAAGAGAAAAGCCCAGGACCTGATGGATTCTCAGCAGAGTTCTACAAGACCTTTACAAAAGAATTAACACCACTCCTCAGTAAGCTATTCCATGAAATTGAAAGGGACAGAATCCTCCCAAATACTTTTTATGAAGCAAATATAACCCTGACTCCAAAACCCAACAAAGACACATCAAGAAAAGAAAACTAAGGGTTGGGGATTTAGCTCAGTGGCAGAGCACCACTGAGTTTGGTCCTCAACCCTGAAAAAAAGAAAAGAAAACTACAGACCAATTTCTATAATGAACATAGAACCAAAAATCCTTAGTAAAATTCTAGCAAATCACATCCAAAAACACATCAAGGAAGATAATACATCACAATCAAGTGGGCTTCATTCCAGGAACACAAGGCTGTTTCTTTTTTTTTTTTTTTTTTTTTTTTTAAAGAGAGAAACAACTTTATTTAGTTTTTCACATGGCCTTAGTTGCTCCAACACTCAGTTGTGTACGTGGTGCTGGGGTTTGAACCTGGGTCCTCAAGCTTACAAGGCAAGCTCCAAAACCGCTGAGCCACTGCTCCAGCCCCCACAAGGCTGTTTCAACATATGCAAATCAATAAATGTGATTCACCACTTAAACAGAATTAAAGACAAAAGCCATAGGATCATCTCAATTGATGCAGAAAAGGCCTTTGGTAAAATTCCACAAACATTTATGCTCAAAACTCTGGAGAAGATAGGGATCAAAGGAAGATACTGTAATTTTGTAAGAGCCATTTATGACAAACCCATAGCCAACATCATACTGAAGGGTGAAAAACTGAAACTATTCCCACTAAATTCAGGCACAAGATAAGGTTGTCCACTCTCACCACTCTTGTTCAATATAATCCTCAAAATCCTTAGCAGAGCTATCAGACAAAGGGAGGAATTCAAAGAGGAAAAGAGGAAGTCAAGCTATCTCTATTTGCCAATGACATGATCTTATACATAGCAGACCTAAAGAGCTCTATCAGAAGACTACTAGAACTTATAAACAAATTTAGCAAAGTGGCAGGATACAAGATCAACACTCATAAATCAATAGCTTTCCTATATTCCAGTAGTGACTCTGCTGAAGAAGAAATCTGGAAATCTGTCTCATTTGCAATAACCTCAAAAAGAATAAAACACTTGGGAATTAATCTAAAAGAGGATGTAAAGGATGTCAACAATGAAAACTATCAAACATTTAAAAAAGAAATTGAGGAAGATCTGAAAAGATGGAAAAACATTCCATATTCTTGGTTAGGCAGAATGAATATAATTATAATGGTCATTCTGCCAAAAGACTTGTACAGATTCAATGCAATCCCCATCAAGGTACCAATGACATTCTTCATAGATATAGAAAAATCAACTCTCAAATTCATTTGGAATAACAGGAAACCCAGGATAGCCAAAACATTACTAAGCAAGAAAGAGGAAGCCAGAGGTATCAATACCTGATCTGAAATTATACTATAGGCCTTTAGTAACAAAAACAGCATGGTATTGGTATCAAAACAGACAGAAAGGTCAATGGAACAGAATATAAGATACAGAGACAAATCCACAAGTTTTTAACCATACGGTATTTGACAAAGGGAGCAAAAATATAACACAGAGGAAAGACAGCCTGTTCAACACATGGTGCTGGACAAACTGGGCAGCCATATGCAGACAACTGAAACTACATTCCTATCTCTCACCATGCACAAAAATAAAATAGAAATGGATCAAAGAATAAGGAACCAAATCAGCAAATATATAATTGCTACAAGAAAAAATAGGATCCACACGCCACAACATTGGTGTAGGCACTTCCTTCCTCAACAAGACTCCCATAGCTCAAGAATTAAAGCCAAGAATCAATGAGTAGGATGTCATTAAACTGAAAAGCTTCTACTCAGCTAAAGATTTAGTCAAGACATTGAAGAATGAAATCCGAGATGATCTGAGAAGATGGAAAGATGTTCCATACTCTTGGTTAGGCAGAATTAATATAATCAAAATAGTCATTCTCCCAAAAGATCTTTATAGATTCAAAGCAATCTCCATCAAGATATGCTTTACAGATATAGAAAAAATAAGTAATTCTCAAATTCTTTTGAAACAATAAGAAACCCAGAATAGCCAAAACATTACTAAGCAAGAAAGACAAAACAGGTGGCTTTGCTATAGCAGATCTAAAACTACATTATAGAGCTGTAGTAACAAAACAGCCTGGTACTGGTATCAAGATAGGAATGAAGATCAGTGGAATAGAATAGAAGACTGTTAAATAAACCCACAGATCTTTAAACATCTGATCTTTGACAAAGGGGGACAAAATATTACATGGAGAAGAAACAGCCTATTCAACAAATGGCACTGGACAGCCACTTGCATAAAATTGAAATTAGACCCTTATCTTTCACCTTGCATGAAAATCAAATAAAAATGGATCAAGGAATTAGGAATTAAACCAGCTAGAAGAAAAGTTAGGAACAACGCTTCAGCATTTGGGAGTAAACAAAGACTTTCTCAACATGTCTCCTCAAGTGAAAGAGTAAAAACAAATATCAGTGAGTGAGATGTCATAACACTAAAAAGCTTTTGCACAGCCAAGGAAGTGATTAAAATTGCCAAGAGACTTCCTACAGAATGGGAGAGAATCATGGCCTGTGATTCTTCTCACAGGGGACTAATATCCAGAATTTACAAACTCCTCAAAAATCACAACCACAAAAACACAAACAACCCAATCGATAAATGGGCCAAAGAGCTAAATAGAAACTTCTCAACAGAGGACATTAAGCAAGCCAATGAATACATGAGAAAGTGCTCTAAAGCACTAGTAATCAGAGAAATGCAAATGAAAATTACATTAAGATTTCACCTCACACCAGTCAGACTGGCAAAAATGAAGAATATAAACAATAATAGATGCTGGAGGTGTTGTGGAGAGATAGGAACACTAGCACACTGTTGGTGGAACTGCAGACTAGTACAGCCCCTCTGGAAAACAGTGTGGAGAATCCTCAAAAGATTAGGGATGCAGGGCTGGAGCCATGGCTCAGCAGTTACTGCGCTTGCCTGGCATATGCAAGTACATGAGTTCAAACCCCAGCACCCACGTACACAACTAAGTGTTGGAGAAATGAAAGCCATGTGAAAAACTCGATAAAAGTTGATTCTCTCTGTCTCTATCTCTCTCTCACTGTCCTTCTCTCTTTAAAAAAAAAAAAAAGATTAGGGATGGACCCACCATGTGATCCAGCTATCCCTACCCAGGGTATTTTTCCAGTGGCGTTTGAATCAGCACATTACAGCAACACAGCAAAATCCATGTTCATAGCAGCTCAATTTAGGATAGCTAAATTATGGAACCAATTCAGATGCCCCTTACTGGATGAATGGATCCAAAAACTGTGGTATATATATATATATATATACATATATATATATATATATATATATACATACCATGGAGTTCTACTCAGCAATTAGAAACAATGATATTGTAGCCTTTGAAGGTAAATGGATGGTGATGGAAGAAATCATGTTGAGCGAAGTTAGGCAAACCCAGACAGTCAAGGGTCGAATGTCTTCACTCATCTGTGGAGGCTGGAGCTAGACCCAGGCCTATGTGAAAGATGGTCAACCTCATGTATTAGACCCAGCAAAGGTGTAGTAACACATAACCTAGGGCATTCATAGATATGCATTGGGAAGTAGGGGGAGGGGAAGGGGATGGAGAAAAGGGAGGAGAAAGGGTGGGAAAATAAGGTGGGATTTGGAGGTAAATCTAATTTAAGAATATATACATATCATATTGTCACTTTGGATTGTACAATAACTAAATTTCTTAATAAAAAAAAAGTTAAAAAATAAAAACAAAAGATTTAGTCCAGGGGCTGGAGCGGTGGCTCAGCCGTTTCGGCGCTTGCCTGGCAAGCACAAGGACCTGGGTTCAAACCCCAGCACCACTTACACAACTAAGTCTTGAAGCAACTAAGGCCATGTGAAAAACTAAGTAAAATTGTTTCTCTCTTCCTCTGTCTCTCTCACTGTCCCTCTCTCTTTAAAAAAAAAAAAAAAAGATTTAGTCCAGAGTATCAAGAGAGAACCTACAAAATGAGAGAAAACCATTGCATGCTATGACTCTGATAGGGGACTAATTTCCAGAATATACAAAGAACTCAAAAATCTGAACACCAAAACCACAAATAAACCAATCAATAAATGGGCTGGGGAACAACTAAACAGAAACTTCTCAACAGAGGAAGTCCAGAAAGCCAATAAATATATGAGAAAATGTTCTACATCACTAATAATCAGAAAATGCAAATCAAAACTACACTGAGATTCCACCTCACTCTTGTAAGAGTGGCAAAAATGAAGAATAGAAACAATAACAGATGCTGGAGGGGTTGTGGGGAGAAAAGAACACTAACACACTGCTAGTGGGACTGCAAGCTTTTACAGCCACTCTGGAAAGCAGTGTGGAGATACCTCAAAAAACTAGGAATGGAACTACCTTACAACCCACCTATTTCACTCCTGGATATTTTCCCAAAAGAGCTATAATCGGCACACTACAGAGACACAGCTACATCAATGTTTATAGCAGTTCAGTTCATAATAGCTAAACTATGGAACCAACCTAGATGCCCCTCACTGGATGAATGGATTCATAAATTGTGGTATATATACATAATAGAGTTTTACTCTGCTATTAAAATGATATCATACCTTTTGCAGCCAAATGGATGGAAATGGAAAAAAATTATGCTGAGTGAAATATCCCAAACTCAGAGACTTAAGGGCCAAATGTTTTCTCTCATATATGGAAGCTAGTATAAAACCTATAACAGGATCATAGTCAGCTGAGTTTAAGTATTGTACTCACCATAATTGAAACTCCACATAAGCTGGGTGAACTATACCTATGAAGGTAGAGGGAAAAGGAGGGAGGCAGGAAGGGGAGGTAGGGATAAGGAGGATTATCAATACAATGGGGAATACTCAACTCTCATTAGAAGCCTATACACAGACAGGCAAAGAAAGTCAGAAATGTCAACAATTATTATACACGTATATGTTCATTTCAAACTATAATATAGTGTGATTACAGAAGAGACATAAATTTGGGGAATGGATGAAGTGGGTAGATCCTGGTCTAATAACAACCTTAACTTACTATCTCACTATGTCTATATCCATATATGCATGATTATGTAACAACAATTCCCTCCAATATGTAAATCTATGTCAAGCTAATAAAAAACAAGAATCAAAATTAGAAAAGCACACATACACACACACACACAGAACAACATAATACAAGGCTTTCAGTTTGTGTTGGGTTTGTTCATCCTTTGATTTATGTTTGACAACTAAAATCTAAGTGCCAAAATAGAAAGTCTTTGAAGGAAACAAGATAGGAATTTAATCTATAATAATTTAGTAGAAAGAAAACTGAAGGACAGGCAGACAATTCCTCCCTTGAATCTCTTTAGGGAGTAAATGAAAGTTACCTAGGTAGGAATGTAACAGGGAGCAGAGTGTGTCCTGGAACATTACCTGGGAGGAGGTGAGAGGTGCACTAAATCACTGGGGTAGAGTTGGTGGCTAGTAAAAGAACAGGATCGTCATCATGGGCATCCAGGTTTCCAAAGTTCACTCTATGGGGAGCCTGGCTGTCTGTGGTCATTCCAGAAAGACCCATAGTAAGTTCAGAGACTATGCTGAGGGACTATACTAGTGTTCCTTCTATTGTTGAAGGGATATGACTTATCACCCTTCAACACCCCATCCAAAATGTGCCTATGGACACTATCTTTTTTCAAAAGCCTGGAATTTGCAAACATCTCTCAAAAAGAAATGTTCTTACACCAAGAAAGAGTTGGGAATATAGAAGGCCATATCAGCAATCTCCACATTTGGGAAAAATGAAGAAGTAAAAAAATCCATTCTGGTGGATTTATCAAAGTATCATTCTCAGCAAAGACAATTCTAAGAATTTTTTATCCAGTCCTTAATGTTATAGCATTTTCCCTGCAATAATTGAAATCAGTTACCATCACTCAATTTTTCAGATTTGAATAATTTTGTATCAAAAAAAACACCAGAATTCCCCAGGCCTCTGAATTGACTATGAATCAAGTCTTTTTTTGTCTCCGCATCAATAACGAAATCTTTAGCAAAGTCTGAGTCATTGGTATTATCTTTGTTAATAAGGAAAGAAATGCAAATCCAGTTTCCTATTTTAAGGTTGTCTGAGCAAAGAAGCTTTAAGATCTCTACCATATTGCCAGGAAACTATATATCACTATATCCTTGGCATTCCTATTTCCAGGGCACCCAAAATTCATGTACTTGGCCTCCTCCAACAGCAACTTAGTCAAAGAGTTTGTTACTTTTTAGTATCACCCATGATTTTCACTGCAGAATCTTGGCTCAAAAGATTTACCATAAGGATGGGACCAAAAATGTTTGCCAGCTAAATCAAGTTATAAATGATATCGCTCTTAAAAGATTTGCTTTCTCTTTCTCTCAAAAAAGGGGAACTTCCATGTGACATCCAATCGTTACCAGATTTACTCTTGAAAAACCAAGTAAACTGTGGAGTAGAGAAGAACTTTGTATCTGGCTCCCATTTCTTGACAAAAATCTCTTGAGAAGGTGCCACAGTTGTGATTTTAACACTTTTTTATGACAGTCAGCACAATTTTTTTAGGATTTTTGGCAGGTTTTTGATGCCACATGCCTGTGTCAAAAACAGTGAGACACCGTGACATGTCACCAAGCAGTACAGCCAGGTGTGGTGCCAAGCATGACAGGGACCCATCTATACACAGGGAATCAAGATTCTTTCAAGCAAAGTTCAGCTTGGCTAAGAAATACTGCACCATTTTGAAGCTGTTAACAATGTTTATAGTCTACGAAAGAGATTCATGAAATGGAACTTCTTTGATGGCTTCAGTGTGCACATAACATGAAAAGAAAGAAAAAATAGGAGCTCGCTGTCCTGAAACACATCATTAGCTGTGTTGAAGAAACTAGTGTGGCAGCTCCATTTTCATCATGAAACGGGAAATGTCAACAGTTACATGGAAATCACATAATATAATAGATGCTGCCTCAATTATTTTCCCCTGCTCCAAGGTACTCCCAGCTTTATCATTCCAGGGCCTATGGCTTCACCAACATCTTTCTAGATGTGTTTGGCTTCTTTCCTTTCTGACGCAATTGGCATTCTGGCAGATGTCAAGGATTGGTTGGTTGGTTGGTACTGGTGATTGAACCAAAGGGCCCTTTACCACAGAGCTACATCCCCAGTCCTTTTTATTTTTTATTTCAAGACAGGGTCTCCTTAAGTTGCTGACACTGACCTTGAACTTGTGATCCTCCTGTCCCAGCCTCCTGAGTTGCTGGAATTACAGGTATGTGCCACCATCCCTGGTTTAAGTCAAAACTTTTGAATGGGGCCAAATCCAAGTGGGCATAAAATCCTAGTCATCATAAATCCAACTTTTTCCCAAGAGAAAGATCCACATTCTCCAAAGCATTTCAGAATGGTCACACACAAACTACCTCCTTGGTTTTGTTTGGGATTTGGGATTCCATTGTCAAGAACTCAGTCACACAGAAAACATGATAGCTTTTGAATTGGTGGAAAAAGTGAAAGAATTAAATACACATTTCATCATTTCACTTCTGAGAATGTCCCAAAACATAGGCCTTTTGTCATTCATGCAAGCTGATAGAATGAGTCATATCTTCCCTTATGGACAGGCACTGGTTCCCCTGCATCCTTGGATTTCTAACATAATTCTGAGCCAATGGAGACTTATAGATATCCCACGCACATTAGGTACTTCCATACATTTCCCCTACTCTTTCTTCCTACAAGGAGAGAATGACTAAAGGATTGGTCACTGATCTGCATTTCATTGGCAGGTGAAGTTACTTTTTCTTAAAAGGTTTCCAGTGCTTCTCTTCCATTTTGCTTCCTAATCTAATTTGTATGTGTATGTGACCCTGGATTTTTGGAGCAGGTCCACAACATTCTCTGTGTTCTGGCAGCTCCTCCTGAGACTGAGAAGAAAAGTCTGGTCAAAATCTTCTCTGCAGACCCACCCAGCTTAGCTTCAAAAAAACCCCACATTTATTTAAGCCTCTGACCTTAGTAGCTCTCCTGTCCTTTAATTTAGCTTCCCACAAAAGCCTTACTGAAAGGGTATCTGTCAAGGATTCAATCAGAAAAATAGAAAACACTTCAGTTATTTAAAATAGAAAAGAATTAAGTTACACTGTAGGAATCCTAAAAGAGACAAAAAGGAACATGATTTCACCCAGAGATGAGGACCCACAGTAAGCCACACTGCTGCTCACAGTTGCTGCTGCCACTTTTCCTGTCACTGACACCCTGCAGACATTCAGGGTTGCATGTCTCTACTGCTGCTGGAGCCAGAAGTTGAAGGGCTCCACCTGCTGACTTCTCCATCTCATAGCAAAGGAGTCCCTTCAATTAAAAAAACTACCGGGAAGCCAGCTGTCATTGAGGTCTGGGAAATGTAGTCTTCAGACTTTCTGCCACAATACAGAATAAGAATGGACCTCAGTACTACCAGACAATAACTGGTACATTGGGAAATTATGACCGTTTAAAAATTAGGTGTGCTGTTTTCTTTCCAGCTATCCTTATAAAACATAAGGGCAAAACACCCTCAGCCAGAACTACGTAACAAAGGAAGACTGAGACTGAAATGTGGGCACCAAAACCTTATCTGAACCCTTAATATTTGCCAAAAGCAAATGTAGCAATTTCAACCACCCATCATGCAATTAAAAGGAGTTCACAACTTTTCTAATAAACATGTGCATTCAGACACACAACTTTGTTAAAGCACTGAAAGAATCTCCTATGACCCAAACCTAAGAAAGTAATTTAGGGGTCTTCATAATGGGAGGATTTCCAAGTTACTGCTGCAGGGCCTTTGCTGGAGAGAGGCTGGAAGTGTGTTTGCAAACAGTGACAAATTAGAGTTTGAACGAAGGTTTATTGGGAAGAATGGAAGGGGAGACTTGAGAGTTTACTGGGAATGACTTGGAGTACTTGTTTTCTTCAGAAAGTACAGCATGGAGCAGAAGGAAGGATGAGTAGACGAAATAGCAACAAATTTCTTAAAAATAAGATACCTAATATTCTATTTTACTTTGATTGAAATGATGTGATAACAAATCACTTTTTAGATCCATACAAATTGAATACAGATTTAAAAGAAAACAAAAAGCTGAGTTTCACATTGAAGTTGATGCCAAACAGGAGTTATTAAAAAGGGGCTGGAGTGGTGACTTGGAGATTAAGGCAACTGCCTAGCATGCCCAAGTACATGGATGCAAACCCCAGCACCATGTGCACAACTAAGTGTTGGAGAAACGAAAGCCATATGAAAAAATAAAAAACTGATTCTCTCTCTCTCTCTCTCTCTGTCCTTCTCTCTTTAAAAAAAAGCCACGATCGTGGAATGGAGCATATGTTTACATGTTTGTGATTAACCTACATATTTTTAATGTGAAAGGATGGGGTGTAGGCTTTGCAAAATATTATATTCATAGTAATATATTTTTATACAGTCCAATTTTATATGTTATATCCAACAAAAATAAACACAGAAAATCAGTAATCAATGGCAGGGTACAAATGTTTTAATTCATATCAATAAATCCTAGATGTTATGATATGGTAACAAATTATCTATTCATAATCAGTTGCAGTATAAAGCATTTGAGGCAAAGCAATATCACAATAATATAGCTTTAAATTTTAACAAAAAATTTTCTGACAACAATTTTCTAAAAATCAGAAGAAATTTTTAAGAAAAAAGCAGAGTGTAAATCCTGCTGTTCATATTCCAGGGTTTTTAAACTTCTGAAGTTTCCCCTCAGGAGTCATTCATTGCATATAGCTTAAAACTCCTGGCATAGTGTGTGCCTGAGGGAAAATGCAGAATAGTCTAGCAAAAGCAGAAGCTTCCATAAAGGAGAGGGAGGAAAAAGGGGCTGAGGTCAGACACAGGTAGCACTGAAGATCTGTTTGTGAATGGTGAATCTAACCCCACAGGTCAGCATGAACCTACTGGTACTGAGGAGCTTTTGAAAAACATAGGTTCTCAATCATGACTAAGTGATATCCCTAAAGTAAGGACATCTTGGTTTTGGAATTTAAAGAATAAAATAGAATTTAAAGAATAATATAAATATTTTTAAATCTACCTTGGTAAATAGATGGGAGAATAATCTCATAACGTATGGATCATTCAAGTTAGGTCTAGAGGATGTGTAAGGAGTTTGTCATGTAAATGGTAGGAGGTCATTCTATGCAGAATGAATGGGTGTGCAAAGACACATGACATTGATTGTCGTGTGTGAGCTGAGATAGAAAGGAGGAGCTTGGAAATAAATTTTGATGGGTGTTTTGCACTAAACTGAAGCATTAGGCTTCCACAATACAGTAAAATTAAGTCATAGAAAATAAATAAATAAATAATGCAAGTTTTTTTTGGCACCACCCCAAATCTAATGAATCAGATCACAGGTGTGAGGCCTGGGGATCTGAATTTTGTGGTTTTCCAGGTGATTCTTACATTAATATTTGAGAACCACTCCTATAGGTGGCAATGAATCTTTGCAAGGTTAGAACTTGTATTTTCTATTTGTTTAAAGCATGGGAGAAATATGATTTTTAAAAAAAACACTAATGTTAGTATTTATTGTTGACTGAGCACAAAGGTAGAGCATTGTTTTAATTGACCAAAGAATACAGTTATGAGAATTTGAATGGTAGAGTAACTATTAAAAATGAAATGGAGGGGCTGGAGCGGTGGCTTGGAGGTTACGGCGCTTGCCTGGCATGTGCGAGTACACGGGTTCAAATCCCAGCACCCACGTACACAATGAAATGAAAGCCATGTGAAAAACTCAATAAAAATTGATTCTCTCTGTCTCTCTCACTCTGTCTTTCTTCTTTAAAAAAAATGAAATGGATGCAGCTTAATTAATAGCTACTAAAAATAAGATTTACTATTTTGAACAGCAAAGAAATCTACCCCTACTTGAGAAACTGTTTGCTATCTTTCAAGACTATTTGCCATGCATTTTTGAACAAATAATTGAGAGTAAAAGTTGATAGAAAATTATGCAGAAACATAAGAAACGCATGAAGAATTGTCTCCTAACAAAGTTGGCTATTAAATTTTTGAAACAACACTGGCGAAATTATTAGGGAACCAGTACCTACAACCAAAGAAAAATTTTTCTTCACTTGTGAAAGTTGCTGCTTTACTGAGTGAGCAGCCAGCCACCCAACCACTCCAATCAAGAAATCTCTAGGTGGCAAAAGCTAATACAGACTAGTGAACATTGAATTACCATGTAGTGCCCTATTTTCTTTAAATAGTTAGCAAATAAAGAAGAAGGGTCAATAAAACATCTCTGGACATAAATTAGGTTTCCTTTGGTGATCAACTTATTTGGAAAGAAATTACTACCAGAAGAATGACTTTAGAATTTCCCTAGCAATTTTGTATTACAAAGTGGATTTCTTCACCAAAGGCCAAGAAATATATGAAAAAAATTCAACATCTAGCAATCAGGGAAATGCAAATCAAAACTACATTAAGATCTAATCTCCACTCCAGTCAGAATGCTAAAGTTCAAGAATAGGAATAAATAAATCCTGGCAAGGTTGCGGGGAGAAAGGAACACTTGTACATTGTTGATGGGACTGGAGATTAGTACAACCACACTGGAAAGTAGTATGGAGATTCCTCAAAAACGTAAGGATAGAACCACCACCGTATGACCCAGCTATCCCACTCCTAAGTATTTTCTCAAAAGATCTAAAATCAGCAACACAGCCATGTCAATGTTTATAGCAGCACAATTCATAACAGCTAAATTATGGAATCAACCCCGATACAAATAGTTAGATGAATGGATTAAGAAATTGTGAGATTTTATTTATATATGTATTTGAGTTCTACTCAGCTATTTAAAAATAATGCATTTGCCAGTAAATGGATGGAAATGGAAAATATCATGCTAAGTGAAATTAGCCAAACTCAGAAACTCAGAGTTTGAATGTTCTCTCATATGTGTAAACTATAGTAAAATAAAAGAAAGAAGGAAGGGTAAGATTATATATAGAACCATTCAAATACAAATAAATATATGTGCTCAAGGAAATTCAGTAGAGGAAAGAGGAGAGGGGAGGAGAAGGGAAAGGGGGAAAGGAAAGTGGGGGGAATAAAATATATGTATGTGTGTGTCGTGAGTGTGGCCCGAGTGGCGGCGCTGATATCTACGCCTGCAGGTGATCACTCTCTCTGAGAGATTGCATGTTCAGTGACAGATGCAATGAGACAAGTTCCATTTTAATATTATTTATTTAACACAGCACTCAAAGGTATTAATACCACAATTCTCAAGGGATGCCACACTACAAATCATATTCTCCTATATTTTTATCTTACTTAGTCACAGCACACATAATATAATCTGATAATCACACACCACTTATAGGCTATTCTTAATGTAATAAGCTCAAGGCAATAGGTAAGGAAGAATAAGCTCATATAGTCCTCTCACCAGCATCGGGGTAATGTCCATGGTTACCAGTAGGATGCAGGCAGAGTCGCAGAGTCGTCAGGCAGGTCAGGCCAGGCACTCTCCAGGAGCGGAGGTCAAATTGCAGGGAGCTGAAGAATCTGGCAGGCAGGCAGGCACTCCCCAGGGAGCTGAGATCAGGAGTTGAGGTTGCTGAGTTCAGCCTGGTAGGCTGCTTTGCTGAGTTTGGTGGCAAGCTGCTTCATACTCCGGAGCAGAGTTGCTGGGTTTGATGGCAGGTTAAGCGGGTTGCAAGGGATGGAGAGGAGGCATGCAATGGGCTTAAGGACCAATGTCAATACGCTTCCATTGTGGGGTATGTCTCCCGATTTCTTGGATGCAGGCCTCGGTTTTTATCCTCTTTTTCTGAGGTTAAGGCCCACTTGTGGATTTTCCCATTGTTGGGTAGGTCTCTCCTGGTTACCCAGATAAGGGAACGCCCGTTTGTGGGTTTTTTTTATTTGTATGAACTTTTGGGTAGATGGCACTTGGTTACCACGATAAGGGAACGCCCATTTGTAGTTCTTTTCATTTGTATGAATTTTTGGGTAGGTCTCACAGCTGCTAATCTTCTGCGAGTTAATTTTGGTATAATGCAGGAGCTGTCGCTCAGGCTAAGTTGCTTCACTGTGTAACTTGCGTTTTGGAAGCTTGCTCTGTGTACTAGACTATGTCTCTGTCCACTCTGGACAGTGTGTGTGTGTGTGTGTGTGTGTGTGTGTGTGTGATCTCTAAGATACAAAACAAATCCCATGCAATCAAAAAAAACTGGAAAAATAAAAAAAAAATCAAAGGAATAGGGATCAGGGTGCAGAAGCAGGTAAGGGAGCAGGGAAGCGCTGGGGAGTGCTATTGGTCAATTAGGTTGCTATATCATGTGCGTATATGAATATGTATTAACAAATCCCATCATTATGTATAACTATAATGCACTAATAAAAAATGTTATAAAAAAAGAAGTGGATTTCTAGAAACCCCTAAAACATGATAATTCTTTGAGAGTTTGCTGTCAACATTTATAAAGCAATTAAATATATAAATATATCTTGTTTACAGTTGCTCATCAATTAACCAAAAATATTTTTTTGGCGCAGGGGATTAAATCCAGGGACTCACACATACTAGGCAATTATCTTACTACTGAGATACACCCTAGATCCCCTACACATAAACTTTTGAGTACCTTCCAAGTGTCAAGCACCAGGCTAAGTAGTAGACATGGAAAAACATTTAGATTTAAAATCTAAATCAAAATGCACAATATCATTTTGTTAAGAATCTTTTGTGGGCTGGATCGGTGGCTCAGCAGTTTCGGTGCTTGCCTAGCAAGCACAAGGACCCAGGTTCAAACCCCAGCACCACGTACACAACTGAGTGTTGGAGCAACTAAGGTCATGTGAAAAACTAAATAAAGTTGTTTCTCTCTTTCTCTGTCTCTCTCACTGTCCCTCTCTCTTTAAAAAAAAAAAAAAGAATCTTTTGTCACCTCTTATAAAATAATAACAGATTTTGATCATCAATAGCAGGTGAAATTTTCATATTACTAAAACTTTAGAGAAACTCTGTGTACACTCATCTCTTTTGCATTGCCTCCTCTCTCTTCCTCCCACACTCCAGCAGTACAGGAACTTGCACTGCCCTTTGCCCCTTTATGGCTCATCTGCATTCTCATCAGCTCCAGCCACAAGAGGACACAGCCAGAAGGCAGTCATTCACATCAGTGGAGCCTCACCAGACATTGCACCTGCCAGCTCCTTGATCTTGGACTTCCCAACCGACAGAACTGTGTGAAATGAATGTTTACTTTTAAGCCATGAAGTCCATCATATTTTGTGATAGTAGCTTGAACTAAGACAATATTCAAACATGCTGGGCATAGTTTTCATTATCAGAAATGTGAAATTTTAAAGTTATCCATAAATTGATTTAATAATTTATAACCCAAATCATTTTTACTCAAACACATAATTCAATAATTGTAATATGCTTTATTTTTTAAAAAGCACGACTGGAGCAGTGGCTCAGTAGTTATAGTACTTGCCTAGCTTGCATGAGGAGCCACGTTGGAACCCCAGCACCACGTACACAACTAAATGTCAGCAAAGAAGAATAAATAAAATTGATTCTCTCTTTCTCTCTCTCTCCCTCTCTCAAAAAACAGGCAATGAATGATGACCATCAGGAAAAAAGGGGGGGCTGGATTGGTGATTAAGCAGTTACACTGCCTGCCTGGCTTGCATGAGGACCCTGGTTCGAACCCCAGCACCACATACACAATTAAGAACCGAAGCATTGAAAACAAGATGAAAAGCTAAATAAAACTGATTCTCTCACTCTCTCTCTCTCTCTCTCTCTCTCTCTCACTGTCCCTTTATTAAAAAAGAAAGAGAAAGAAAAGGATCTCAATCTCAACAGTGATTTTCTCCTGGTGTCTTCTGTTTCCAGGCACAGTATGGATTGATGATATTTCTAGATCAAACACAGGCAAATTAAGAGCCCAATGCAATGCCTTTGTTGAAACCAACCAATTGAATCATTAGAAAACAGATTTCTTCTGTTTCATTTCATGTTTCTCTAAAATGACACCTAGTTTATGGTGGTAAATTGTTTTTAAATGATTGGTTCTCTATGAGTAATAATACCTGACTTCTGTGCTTGAAGATTAATATTATTTTCCACTCCATCTATCTCACTGTGGAAAATGGCAACAGCACTGGATGTTATAGCAGGCTGGTAATGCTGGTCAAACCCGACCACCTGTGCCTGGATCTGTTTCAGAGCTCTTTTAAGGGAATCCGGATGAACAGAGAAGATTTGTTTAGAATGCTTTGCTATGATGCAGGACCAATAACTAGTTGGAGAGTACTAAAGATAGGAACAGGGTTATAGACCCCCAGACAGCTCATCAGAGAACTTGTATTAGTAAATTACACATACCTGAAAGAAACAGGGAAATAAATGCTATGGTAAAAGTGACTTTAAGAAACTGTCCATTCCCCAAAGAGAAGACTTTTAATGGCTTCTGTATTTATTCACATATGCTGTTATGAAACAAAAATAATGCTCAGAAGTCATGTTTTTAGGGCAGAAATATGAATCTCTCAAAACACGTGAGAGGAGATTGTAAGCAAATATAGCCTTCCACCACTACAGAGTGCTAACATACAACTAATTTGCTAGACTTTAATTTATGTAAAGTGACAAAATTTTAAATGAAACTATGTGTCTTTTTTTTCCTTACTGACTTTGCACTCTCTGAGAGAAAAGAGCCAATGGATTACACAATTTAATTAGAACAACTAAGAGAAATAGAAGCAAATTTTATTTGGTATCTAAAATAATATGGTTTGCTTGTAATGGTTTGGATATTGTTTGAGTGTGTTACCCAAGAGTTCATGCATTCAAATGTAATCCATATTGTAAGGAATTAAAAAGGTAGAAATTTCACCCAACTATGATGTTTGGGGGATGATTTGGATAAGATATGGGCATCAGGTGCAGCCCCCATGACTGAATCCTAGTGGTTATTTTATTTTATTTTTTTTTTACTCCAGAGACTTAACTCATTTTATTTGTTATATTATGATCTGACACAGTGCTTAGGAAGTACATATGTGAATAGTTTGATTTTCCAGGTAGATTCTGAACTTTCTTTTTTTTTAATATTCTTTTTTTTATTAGAAGAATATAGAAATACAGTTGAGGGGGAAACATTATCAAAACATTAGCAATCAATGGATATAAACTTTGTTATCAAGGGGAAAAACCAGATCATGGATAACCACCTTGGATTTTACCTATTGCAGTTTCCCCCAGAAGAACTCATGCGTTAAATGGGTAGTTCATGAAGGAATGACATCGACTTCTGGGATGAAAACACAGACACACACACACACACACACACACACACACACACACACGTGCTGCCTGTCTCTGGCCAAACAATGCCCTGTAACACCTTAGGACTATGCCACCAAGAAGGCCAATATCAGATGCAACCCTTCAATCTTGGCCTAGAACCATGATCCAAAATAAAACTCCTTTTTAAAAAAGTTACCCAGTCTCGATACTGTGTTATTAGCAACAGAAAACAAACAAACACAATGTTCAATGAACTATTAAGCAATTAATAATTGCCATTAAGTTCTTGATGATTTGAGGACTGGATTACCTTAATTTTCTTTGAACATAGAGTCTTCATTTGCCATTAAAAAAATCAACAATAAATTTTTTAAAAGAGATAACAATTCAACTACCCTACCAAATTACCCTTCTCTTTTTTCTAAGACTATTTTGCTGCCAGTTTCAATTGGATTGGAACCATGTGTTACAGTAGTCCCTCCTTATCCACAGCTTCACTTTCCACAGTTTCAGCAACCCAGTCAGGGCAATGCAAAAATATTGCAGGGACATTGGTTCATATTTTTTTTTTTTTAAAGAGAGAGGGACAGTGAGAGAGACAGAGAAAGAGAGAAACAATTTTATTGAGTTTTTCACATGGCCTTAGTTGCTCCAACACTCAGTTGTGTACGTGGTGCTGGGGTTTGAACCCGGGTCCTC